>JARQWZ010003641.1:0-148547 GCA_033150135.1 Gobio occitaniae
ACGGTCCGTATAATTTTCCCATATATTCCTTGATGGTATGAATACTTCATAGCACAATAACATTAATATAAAACAAAATTATTACAACATAAATTATATATTGATTATTATTATTGGGGTTTACATTTATAATGAGCCAGGGGGACCAATAATGATTGGTTTGCAGTGATCTGCCAACCAATCACGAGGGATTTTTCTTTTTAAATGTAGTGGCTTCAGCCAATAGTGAGTGAGTAAATTCAAGTCTGGCCGTTGACTCTCTGGTTTCGCTACTATTCATATGCAAATTAGAGGCGTCACACCTCCGCGGGCTCTCTCAGCAGGGGGCTCTCCACCTACGTCATGGTTCGTTTACGACAATTTGTGGCACAGACAAATGCGACGTTCGCTGCCTCTAAATTGTCGAAATTGCCGAAAATTGGGGAGATTTCCGGGAGCATACTGTCACGTACGTCTGAAGGAAACTGAGGTGAGGACTCAAGTGCAGGAAGTAAAATGAATTTATTATAAAATTAAACATAAACACAAACAAAAACCCCACAATGGGGAAAACATAACAAATCTCAAAACAACATAAATGAACCAAACAACATACCAAAAACGGGTCAGGGAGTGAACACAGGGAAGGGAGACGTAGACATAACAACGTAAGCACAAGGACTGAGAACACAAGGGAACTATATAAAGGGGAAGAAATCAGGAGGGAACAGGTGAAGAAATCAAACACTAATCAGATAACAAGGGGGAGGGATCAGACAAAGACATGAGCACAGCCCAAAATAACAACACACCACATGTGCTCCACAAGGACAGGACAGACAAGTGACATTACCCCCTCCTTAAGGAGCGGCTAACCAGACGCTCACAAGAACAGGGCGGGACCGGGAGGACAAACCAGGGAGGGACAGACCAGGGCGGGGCGGGAGGGACAGACCAGGGCGGGGGCGGGAGGGACAGACCAAGGCGGGACGGGAGGAACAGACCCGGGCTGGACGGGAGGGGCCCCGACCAGGGGCGGAACGGGAGGGACAGACCAGGGCGGGACGGGAGGGACAGACCAGGGCGGGACGGGAGGGACAGACCAGGGCGGGACGGGAGGGACAGACCAGGGCGGGACGGGAGGGACAGACCAGGGCGGGGACGGGAGGGACAGACCAGGGCGGGGCGGGAGGGACAGACCAGGGCGGGGCTGGGAGGGACAGACCAGGAGGGAAGGGGGAAACAGACCAGGAGGGAAGGGGAAACAGACCAGGGAAGGGAGGGGGAAACAGACCAGGGAGGGAAGGGGGAAACAGACCAGGGAGGGAAGGGGAAACAAAAAGTTCAGGCGGCCAAGGCGGCCCGCAGAGTTCAGGCGGCCAGGGCGGCCCGCGGAGTTCAGGTGGCCAGGGCGGCCCGCGGAGTTCAAGCGGCCAGGGCACTGGAACTGACACGCTCAGAAACAGACACCACCGGCTCGGGAACTGGCACCACCGGCCCAGGAACAGACACCACTGGTCCAAGTGTGTGCGAAGCCCACACACACCACATGGCTGTGGCCATAATGGCCAGTGTTGCGGTCCCTGAGGGCTCAGGAACAGACGCCTCCGGCTCCGGCTCAGGAACAGACACCACCGGCTCAGGCACTGGAACAGACACCACCGGCTCAGGCACTGGAACAGACACCACCGGCTCAGGCACTGGAACAGACACCACCGCTCAGGCACTGGAACAGACACCACCGGCTCAGGAACAGGAACAGGACACCACCGGCTCAGAAACAGACACCACTGGCTCAGGAACAGGCACCACCGGCTCCGGCTCAGGAACAGGCACCACCGGCTCAGGCACTGGACAGGCACCACCGGCTCAGGCACTGGAACGGGCACCACCGGCTCAGGCACTGGAACGGACACCACCGGTTCAGGGCACTGGAACGGACAACCACCGGCTCAGGCACTGGAACGGGACCACCACCGGCTCAGGCACTGGAACGGACACCACCGGCTCAGGCACTGGAACGGACACCACCGGCTCAGGCACTGGAACGGACACCACCGGCTCAGGCACTGGAACGGACACCACCGGCTCGGGCACTGGAACGGACACCACCGGCTCGGGCACTGGAACGGACACCACCGGCTCGGGGCACTGGAAACGGACACCACCGGCTCGGGCACTGGAACCGACACCACCGGCTCGGGCACTGGAACTGGCACCACCGGCTCGGGCACTGGAACTGGCACCACCGGCTCGGGAACTGGCACCACCGGCCCAGGAACAGGACACCACCGGTTCAAGTGTGTGCGTGGGCCCACCCACACCACATGGCTGTGGCCATAATGGCCAGTGTCGCGGTCACTGAGGCCTCAGGAACAGACACTGGCTCCGGCTCAGGAACAGACTCTGGCTCCGGCTCAGGAACAGACTCTGGCTCCGGCTCAGGAACAGACTCTGGCTCCGGGCTCAGGAACAGACTCTGGCTCCGGCTTCAGGAACAGACTCTGGCTCCGGCTCAGGAAACAGACTCTGGCTCCGGCTCAGGAACAGACTCTGGCTCCGGCTCAGGAACAGACTCTGGCTCCGGCTCAGGAACAGACTCTGGCACCGGCTCAGGAACAGACTCTGGCACCGGCTCAGGAACAGACTCTGGCTCCGGCTCAGGAACAGACTCTGGCTCCGGCTCAGGAACAGACTCTGGCTCCGGCTCAGGAACAGACTCTGGCTCCGGCTCAGGAACAGACTCTGGCTCCGGCTCAGGAACAGACTCTGGCTCCGGCTCAGGAACAGGACTCTGGCTCCGGCTCAGGAACAGACACGGCTCCGGCTCAGGAACAGACACTGCTCCGGCTCAGGAACAGACACTGGCTCCGGCTCAGGAACAGACACTGGCTCCGGCTCAGGAGCAGACACTGGCTCCGGCTCAGGAGCAGACACTGGCTCCGGCTCAGGAGCAGACACTGGCTCCGCTCAGGAGCAGACACTGGCTCCGCTCAGACACTGGCTCCGGCTCAGGAGCAGACACTGGCTCCGGCTCAGGAACAGACACTGGCTCCGGCTCTGGAACAGACGACACTGGCTCCGGCTCTGGAACAGACACCACCGGCTCAGGAACAGGGACCACCGGAACAGGGATGGAAGGGAACCTTTCTCCTCCTCCTTCGTTTCGGAACCACTGGAACTGGTTCTACCGGAACACGATCCACCGGAACTGGGACCATGATCTTAGGAGAACCAGAGTCCAACCGGTCCACCAACTCCCAGAATTTAGGAGTCCCCATCTCCTGAGGGCTGAGAGGCATGTCCAGACAGAGGTTGAAAACCTCTGCCTTCTCCCTCTCATTGAGGTACAGGTGATGCACCTCAATGAGGAATTGGCAGGCAAACTCTCTTACATCCGCCCCCTGCTGACGGATGTATTTCGAGTTTACCTGCCGCATCACCTGTAGCCGTCTGCTAAACTCCATGGACAACGGAAACAAAACAAAACAAAAACCTCCTGCTGAGTCCTCGAAGGGTGCTTACGTTCTGTCACGTACGTCTGAAGGAAACTGAGGTGAGGACTCAAGTGCAGGAAGTAAAAAATGAATTTATTATAAAATTAAACATAAACACAAACAAAAACCCCACAATGGGGAAAACATAACAAATCTCAAAACAACATAAATGAACCAAACAACATACCAAAAACGGGTCAGGGAGTGGAACACAGGGAAGGGAGACGTAGACATAACAACGTAAGCACAAGGACTGAGAACACAAGGGAACTATATAAAGGGGAAGAAATCAGGACGGGAACAGGTGGAAGAAATCAAACACTAATCAGATAACAAGGGGGAGGGATCAGACAAAGACATGAGCACAGCCCAAAATAACAACACACCACATGTGCTCAACAAGACAGGACAGACATGTGACACATACAGGCGTTTACGGGGTCGAAAATCCACTTTTCATGCAGTGGGTTGGGTTGTTTTCTGTGCACAAGCTAAACTGATGTCGGGATGGTGCCTTAAGATATGCATCTGCATGTTGGTTGTGTTGCAGGTGTTGTGCCGAATTCTGACCCCCTGCCAGATTATTACCCCCTAGTATTGGAAGGTTTGTGTTGGGGAGGGGTTAGGATTAGGCAATCAGGTAGCGACTTCAACGAGGGGGGTAATAATTTGGCAGGGGGTCGAAATTCGGCACAACACCGGCCGGTTGGGGAAGCTTCTTGAAACACTTACGGCAAATTGTGTGGGTCTTGTCAACTACACGATTGCCATCCTTGTTCTCCACCGGGTAGCCGAAATGTTGCCATACTGCTGACTTAAAAGTATTAGGAGAGTCCGCGATCTCTGGGTTGGTTGCCATGTTTTCCTCGCGTTCAACTAGCTCGCGTGACGAGTCACATGATTGGAAAGCTTAAGGTATCACAAGTAATTGGAGGACGCTTAGAGATAAAATTAAAGAATTTATCCTCAACTAGTTTTGTGGTGTAGGTCTACGTATTTTATAATGTTAACTTCAAATAATACTTATAGTAATTTAAAAATGTGGTTGCATTGGATCTGGACAGGAAGGATAATTCTGGGAGTTGGAAGGGGTGTGTCACGATTCTGCCTTCTCACATCGCGATACAGGTTCGTGGACCTGCGTATTTCATATCGCATATCGTTACAGCCCTAATATATATATATATATATATATATATATATATATATATATATATATATATATATATATATATATATATATATGTTATGATTCTCTTTCATTAACTTTTGCATATTTAAATACATATTTTCAATTTGTAAAGATATTTGTTGCCTTCACAGTAATTTGCAGTAAATTGCTAAAAATGCCAGAATGCCTTTTCCAGAAATTGTACCACATCTAATGTTCACACAAGCAACAACTTTCCTTCTTTTAACCATAGAGATATAATTTACACATCAGCACCAAACATTTCATCAGAAATGAATGATTGGTCGACTTAAATTAGAGAGTGCTGATTTTATATGTGGTCAAATTGGTAATTTTATGGCTTTGTTTACACAAGCAACAAAACACTTTCTTAAAAGTAATGTTATACAGAAAATTGCCAGAACTAATTTTCCCGGTATTTCTCAAAAGTTCCTGTAAACAGGATCTCAAATTGGTAAAATATAATTTTTGAAACCTTCGAATTGATGAGCCATAACTGTATGTTCTCCACTCTGTCCATTCCAATTTGGTGTGTTGCATAAATCTAAAAGGAATATTTTATTTGTGTAAAAAAAACAAAAACAATTATTTAGAAAGGTTGCATTAAATTGATCAAAAGTGACAGTAAAGACATTTATGATGTTATAAAAATGCTGGTCATTCATTTGAACTTTCTATTCATCAAAAAGTCCTGATAAAAATTGCATATTAGAATGATTTTTGAAGGATCGTGACACTGAAGACTGATTGTGAAGACTAATGATTCTGAAAATTCAGCTTTGACAACAGAGGAATAAAATGTATAATTTAAAATGTATAAATGTATAATCATTTTTTAAAATACAAATGTATTCCTCATTATAATTTATGTAACAAATGTATTCCTCATTATAATTTATGTTAATACATAACTAATACATTAAATAATGTTAACAAACAAAACTTTATTGTAAACTGTTACCAAAAGAAGAAAGAAACATAGGAAACGTTTCCTAAATGTTGTGGCATCATCGAAAGTGTGCTATCTGTATGTATAGCTGTACTGTAGCTCCCTGGCATCTCTGGATCAGTGACATACAGTATTAGTAAATTACGGGCAAATTTTGATAAGTGGTGAATTGTGTTAATCTGTTTATGCTTACTAAAAAATCCAGCTCTTGGCAAGCTCTCAAGACCTTCCCATGTCCGTGATGGCTCAGGTGCTGAAAATAATATGCCGAATCATATTGGTAATGATACTACTGTCTACTGTCATAGACAAATGACAACTATGTTAGTGGTTTACAGTAAAAAAAAAAAAAAAAAAGTTCTTACTTGGTTTCATTGTTCTTGGTGGAGAGGGCAGGGTTAGTCGTTTTGCTGGTGGTATGGTGATGATATTGCCTAAAAACAATTTTACTGAATTTAAATCTGTGCTATTTTAATTACTTTATTAACTAAAAAGAAATGTGTACTCATACATACTGTCTTCAATATCTGTCTCAACATCACTATCTGACTCTAAAAGATGTAGCGGGGGTCTCTTCAGTCTGGTTGGCCTTTGCTCAATGATAGTGGAATCAGAGAGTTCAGGACATGAGGAGGTTTGAGCTTTTCTCATGAGCTTATGAGCTGTCATGTAGTCAACTAAATAAATAAATACATTTGTGAGTTGATATGAAAATTAAAACGTTTTATAAAATAAAGGTTGCTGTTTGGATTTAAATAGGCAAATGCTTGATGCTATAAATGGATTGTTATTGCAGTGTTTTTTATGTTTCAAGCATGTTATATATTTGGCAACAGTTCTGCCAACCCTAAGTGATGGTGTGTGTAGCTTTTCATTTCGTAAAACAATCATGTGGGAAGACACATTGTGGCCATATTCCAGGAGGACAATGTCAAAATTCAAGCTCAAACTGACAGAATAGTTGGGAGGGAGCATGGAGAACCTTAAATTAATTGAAAGTCTTTGGGATGTTGGAGGAGACTTTACAGAGTGCAAATAAATGTTATGATATTATTTTCATCAAGAGGTACGTACATTTTTGGTCAAGATCTTGTATTGATAATGCAAGAGTCAAGCAAAGTTACACACTCCATCAATTAGGGTTAGAAGAAGAATCGTTGCCAAACATATAACATGCTAGAAACATAATCACTGTAATAATGATCAAATCATTTAAAGCATTTTCCTTTTAAAATCCAAGCAGTGACTTCTTTTTTTTTTGGCCAGGCAGTGTATAATGCAGTACAAACCCCAATGGGCTTCATGCACACTCTCTTCCGCATTCCAAGTCAGCCAGCTAGGTCACTTCCGGTGCGCGTAGCATCAATAGCAGCTATGGCGTTTTTCACCCAGTCGCTTCAAAATCTACCTAGGATGACGGTCAACGACGTGAGTCGAATAATCCAAACACTGTGTCATACATCGACAACCAAGAAGGAGAAGGGCTTCAAGCTATACGTTTCAAGCTACATTCACAATTATGAAGGTAAGATCTAACGTTAGACGTGTAGTGTTTATATTCCCTTAGCATGCATGCTATGTAACGCTAGCGCAGTAAGTGAAAATTGTATGTGTCTGTCTCGGTCTGTCTAATATTGTGTGTCAATCACGTACATTTTCCTAACGCCATTGTCAATCTCAGTTTCAAACAAGGATTCAAACACAAGAGAGGTAACCATTAGGGCTGAGTGCTACCGATCAATGAGGAAAAGCCAAAAGCCTCACAGCTTGAGTGTAAGGGAAAGTTATCCTGCAGGTTCAGAGCAGGCTGGTTTATGAGACAGGTTCCGTTCGTCAGATCAAGTTTCTGTGAATTATCGCATGTGATTCTGCTAATGGCTATTTTAAATACATATTTTGATTCATATACCATCAATAACACTGGTGTGTTCGAATATTTATCAATATTTAAATATGTACGCTAAGCACTGGGATTCACAGAAACTGAGTTCTGTTTTGTTACGTCTTTGACACACGTTCTGTGTCCCTTGTTATTTAAATGAGTAGAGTGAGAATAATAACAATAATAATTTGGCTACAATTTTTACCTCCCCCAAATTTAGTTTTTTTTTTTTTATTTTGCTTTGTAAACATTCTCACTGTACTCATCCATTCTCCTTTTAAAAAACTGTACTTTTATTCTATTGTAACATATTTTTGTATTTTCACAGATTGTGTTTAGGGATGCCCGTCCTGTACAGCTAGAAAGCTGGCAGTGTAGCTGTGTGGCAGGTACAGCTTTGTGTAATCATGTTGCAGCTCTGCCTCTGTTGTACCAGACTGCACATTATTGCCAGCTGAGTATCACCTCTGTTCCCCCAACACACAGCTGCACAGAGACTGAACAAAAGTGGCATAACCATGGTAACGTTTCTAAAAGAGTACTTTGATTAAATTGATGAAAATGTGTGTTTATTGATATCCTTTTTTGTTTACATGCAGGGTGTTAAACCTGGTCTGGTCAATGACATGGTGATTCTTTCAGCCAGACCCAAGGAACGAAAACTGGTAGAAGGCATCAGGTTAGTACTGTTGATATTATCATAAGTTGGCTTGAACTTCTTCCTACTCATTTTTGAACATGGGAAATAGTTTTTACTATTATGTACAATAATTTTGGAAGCTTGTACTGAGAAGTCCATGTACTTACTTATTTGTTATTTTAATTGTATTGTATATATGTAGGTTTGTATGCTTTATGTATATTCATTTTTTTTTTCATGTTCAAATAAATAAACTAAACAATAAACAATCATTAAAGACTTTTTCTGTAGTAATCATATCAGTGAGCCCTCAGATAAAGTAATCGTGTGATACATTGCATTTCAACATTCATTGTTAGCATTTTATGCTCTCAGTTGTTCAAGCAAGAAAGTCAAAAACATCCCTTCAGACTTTTTAAACATAAAAATCATTAATTTATATTAATTTAGTTTGTTGGTACAACTTATGTATAACTAACTTAATGGCTCTTTTTATTTTTTTTTTGTCTTTTCCATAGGAGAAACTTGTATAAGGGTGTCAGTTCACCTCTGCCTGAACTTTCCACACTCAGGGTGGATGAAGTGTACCGTGATCTTCCAAGTAATGTGGCTCCGCTGATAACAACTATGGCTATGGACATTAATGTTCCTCTGGTTGACTCTGCGTTTGGAAAAGTGCAAGAAGGAAGTGTGCTATCTTATCACATGCCAGCAAAGAGAGTGCCGAAAACATGTCCACACACAGATGCTCCTTCTCTCCCACAGCTCCCACTTCATGATTTCAGGCTGGGGCCCTCTACCTGCTCTTTTGTCTGCACTGAACATCAGCAGCACCACATGATGTCCCTGGAAACAACATTAGAGACAGCACACAAAATTGCCTATGGTACAAAAGAGCAGAGTTCCTGCATTGAGTGACACCAACTAAGGCGGCCCCGCATCGCCTCCTCCAAATTCAGAGAGGTCTGTCACACCAGGGCACAGAGCTCTGCTGAAAATCTGGCAAAAAGGCTTCTGAGACCAAGCCATCAGACTGCAGACATGCGGAGGGGGCTTGACATGGAACCTGCAGCAGTAGAGGAGTACTGCAGAGCAAGGGAGGTTAACCACTATCCCTGTGGCTTCCTTATCCACCCTGACGCACCCTGGATAGGGTCATCACCTGATGGCATCGTGTAGGATCCAAAGGGGCAGTCTGTGTTTGGCCTTGTTGAAATTAAATGCCCCAATGTAGCAAGCTATGTTGACTGCCCATATATTAAGATCAGTGAGGGTATATACACATTGAGAAAATCGCATGCATACTTTTGGCAGATCCAGGGCCAGATGTTGATTTCTGGTTTGGACTGGTGTGACTTTGTTGTCTACGCACAGGAAGACATGTTTATTCAGAGGATTCCCAGAGACATTGAAATGACCAAAACAATGAAAGAAAAAATAGACCATTTCTTTTTTTATTGCTACCTCCATGCTTACCTAGATAATTAGGCTATTAACATCTATCGCACTTTAACAACCTTCTGTAAATATTTCTCTTACTGTCAGTTCTAATTATTTCATATATATTTGTACATATGTTTGGTTCAAGTTTTATTGTTCATTTTTAGAAATCTATACACAACTGGAACTGATACATATTTTTGTCCATTCCCGGGTTTGGGTGTTTGTTTTTTACAACTTCAGTTTCTGACACATCAATGAGAGGCATGTAATGTATATTATATTTCATAGTACTGAAAATATTGTAGTGTGTGTATATATTATTAATTCATTAAATTACATGTTCCTTCCTATGAATGTTATTTTGTTGTTGTTTTTTTAGGTAATGGTTCATAACAACATGAAGCGAATTTAACGCAAGTCAAATCATTGTAACTATTTATTATGTAAACATTAATCAGTTTATTATACAGATAGCTTGAAAGCACCGATGAACAAAAGTACATATAAAATACAAATGATTCAGTACTTATATTCAAAGAGTATGTGCAATGTACAGCAGTGCATAAATAACATGAGGTACTATAAAATGCAATTTATAAAAAGTAATATACAAAGGTACATTTAAACAAAGTGGTTATAAAACTTTAATAAATAACCTATGGCCATTTGTATACATTTGCAAAAGTTAACAATAAACTGATTAGATAGATTTCTAGACAAGTTGTGGTCAATTGTATACATTTAAAAAAAAAAAATAACTATTTACAGACACTGTGTTTCTCACAGAACAAGTGCTATGCTGGTTTCTTTGCCCAAGCCTTTACAAGAGGCCCGTTTTCATAGTTTGTCAGGAGACAAGCAACAGCATACAGCTGATTAATGTTGCCAAAAAGCCGAAGTGGAATCTCGGTGTCAAAGAACTTGTGTTCCTTAACACGGCGTATTAGACGCTCAACATGCACCCTGAGGCGTGCAATTGTTTGAGTCTCCCTGACATCACAGGCAGACATCTGGGACCTTCCAGAGAGAAATGCTGGCCTATAAATCTTGCAAGGGACAAGGTCATCAACAAGGAAACCTGGGTCAACCATAATGGCCATCCCAGGTCTCAAAAGGGATAGAATTCCAGACTCTCGTGTGATTTGTTTGTCACTGATGGAACCAGCATACAGTGGAGAGATAAATGTGACCACCCCATGTGGAGCCACTCCGAGCAGCCCTTTCAGCGTACAGTGGGACTTGTATGCAGAGAACAGTTCACTCTGGAGAAGAGGTGATGAAGGGCACTGGCACCTCAGCTCCGTACAGTCCAGGATGACTGTAGTGTCTGCATAGTCCTTGAACTCAGCTGGCAGATGTTCCCTTATTTTCTCCTCTGGTATCCAGATCCTCACAGACCCTAACACAGTGTACAGAAAGTTGCTCCACGTTGTGATGATCCGACTGACTGTGGACTGGTGGACTCCATACCGGTCAGCAAGGTCACGTTGTTTTGAACCCAGCGCAAGGTAGTTGAGAAACAAGAACATCTCATCAATGGGCTGCAGGGAACGAGTCTGCTCTCAATATGTACATTTTTTTCTTTTGAACAATGTTCATTATCCCTGAACTTTAAGTTGTATTGTATGGTCCATGTAAATAAGTACTTACTACAGTGGAACTCGGCTCTGTAAAGGTGCCTCTCTGTGCTTGAGTCACACTGACCATAGATGGCAGCGAGGGTTCTATTAAGGCCCAGAATCTCATCAGCAGGTCATAGGATGCAAATCTAAACGAATACAATTTAGATATTAGCATTTACATCTTGTATCATCATTTATCATTTTATATTTTATCATTTTTAATTTTCAAATAGTTTGTCATATATCGGGACTTAAATCATGTGTATCAGTCATCCTGGGAGACACATTCAAGTGAATAGGGAAATAAATTATACATCAATATTGCTATGAAATATTAGATATTATGAAAATGTCAATTATTACTCCCATTATTCTCTCTCTCTCTCTCTCTCTCTCTCTCACACACACACACACACCACTACACTATCTCGCGCTCTCGCTCTCTCTCTCTCTCTCTCTCACACACACACACACACACACACACACACACACACACACACACACACACACACACACACACACACACACAACCATATCTGTTGCTGCAAAAGTACTACAGAACAATCAGTATGTTTGACAATAACACCGATGCAAGGATACTGACAAAAGTTTAGACAAGTCAAAGTTTAGTTTAGTCCATCTAGTTACATCTTACCTTGTGAAAAAACGTATGTCCTTGTCTGAGGCAGCAAAACGATGAATCCCAAAGCGCTGACTCATTGTCAGCTTGTCGACTTGTTCCCTCAGCTTCAGGATCTCCTCTCTGAGAGACATGTTGTCCTCAAGGGCTAAATCAAAAACTGCAGGATCTGGAGCAGAAGCGTAGTCGTGGTCCATGAGGATATCAGCCACCTTGCACGCTGTGTTATCCCGCGACACCGCTGGCGGCGGCCGCTCTCTCCTCTCCCATACCCCCGGTCTTGAAGTGGGAAGGGTGAAATTGTTCCACTCAAACAATGCTGGAACAGCTCCCTTAACTAATAACCGTCTCCCTGTCTCGGACCCTGGCTCACGAACATCCTCCTTTTTAAAATGCCGGCTACATACTCGGGTATGGGGAGTAACTGTAAAGTTGTCCCTCCGGATAGCGACAAGCCATTTTCGCCTTATTTCCGCATCAGATGGAAATGTGTGAAAACTAAGTACTTTGTTGTACTTACTTGAGGCTTGACACAGAGGCACACAACAATGTTCAGCTGTAGTGCTGTCGGTTCGCTGGAATTTAAACGTTTTCTTTGCCATAACGCTATCACTTGGGCCTTGGGGACAAAAAAATCACCTCAGCAGTATGAAAGCGGAAGTAGCTTAGCTGGCGGAGATTTTAGCGGAAGTACGTAATCGCCTGCGTGTGCATATAGCCTATTCAAAAACCGTAGGGAGAGAGTGTAAAATATATAGGCAGCACTTTATAATAAGTAGACAGTAATAAAGTATTTACAAATAATTTGCAAATTATTTGTTTATAGTTAAGTAATAGTTTTTAAATTGTAGTTAATATACATTAATAGACAAAATACAAAAAAGTGTCACGGGGTGACAAAACAAACCGAACGGGACTAAGATCCTGGTGAATGCAGTTGTTCAGGATTTTCCAGTGAACACCCGGTCTATGCCCTGTGAATCTGTTGCCATGGCAGCGGGGCTGATTGCCTGAGTGACAGCAGGTGTGGGGCAATTATAGAGAACGCTGTGAGAGGGACACCTATTGAGATGAGGCTTTAAAAACAGAGGGAAAACAGACTGTGGGGTGGATCTCCTCCCGTATGATGCTGTGCTTGGCAGCGGGTTGTTCTTTTTTTATTGAGGCTGGGCTGTGGAGTGGGGAAGATTGGAGCTGTGGAAGAGGAAGGAAGGAGTGAAGTATTTGTCAGCGAAGACTTGAGGAATATCGTCCGTAGTGAGAAAGACGCAAGTGATGAGTATTTGATCCGTTGTTTATATGCACTAACACTGAAGTGGTGTGGAGAGTTTGGAAAATGTTTGGCACGAGTGAACTATTACACCGAGTGAATTAATGATCTGTCTCCAACTTCTGTCCTCTCCTTGCCGAATGTGGTGATCGCTGCATCGTTCTTCCGCTTTCCCGGAGCAAAGTCAAGCCTGATCGAGGACGAGATCCGATCTGGTGGGAGAAAAGACCGGTGGGTGAGTGCTGGCCCGAATGCACGGTGTGCGAGTGGAATTGCAGTGCCTGAAGTGAAGATTTACACGGTTTGTGCTGTGAAGTGAAATTGGTGTGTGGAGAAGTAATAGAAGTCTGCCGTGCACTCCTCTCCTACAGTCTCCCACCCGCTGTCTCTAACGAAGGGTCTTGATAAAGCAACCGCCCAACTTCCTGCTTTGAAAAGACCTGGCCCCGTTAATGCTGAGTGCTTCATATATCATGTACTGTTGAAACTGTGCTGTGTCTGTTCTAGTGCTCAGCCGAAGTGAGCGTCCGGCTCAAAGTGTCCTTCCCGCCTGGTGGTCTCCGCACGCCCCTATTGGAAGTCTTTACCCTGTTCAGAAGAAGAGAAGGTATATCAGTTGCAAAGCTTCATGTACTGTTGAACCGTTGAAACTGTGCTGTGTCTGTCCCAGTGTTCAGCCGACGTGAGCGCCCCACTCAAAGTGTTCTCCCTGCCTGATTATAAATGATATTCGCCTCAATACAGATACAGGCAAAACATCGATTCTGGTACTACTGGACCTCAGCGCTGCATTCGACACTGTTGACCACAACATACTTCTTGACAGGCTAGAAAATTGGGTTGGGCTTTCTGGAATGGTCCTCAAATGGTTCAGGTCATACTTAGAAGGGAGAGGTTATGTGAGTATAGGTGACCATAAGTCTGAGTGGACATCCATGACATGCGGAGTCCCACAAGGGTCAATTCTTGCACCACTCCTATTCAATCTGTATATGCTGCCACTCAGCCAAATAATGAAAAATAACAAAATGGCTTACCACAGCTATGCTGACGACACCCAGATCTACTTAGCCCTATCACCTAATGACTACAGCCCCATTGACTCTCTATGTAAATGCATTGATGAAGTTAACAGTTGGATGTGCCAAAACTTTCTTCAGTTAAACAAAGACAAAACTGAAATTACTACATTAGGAAACAAAGATGAAATTCTCAAGGTGAATGCATATCTTGAGGCTAAAGGCCTGAAATCAAAAAATCAAGTCAGGAATCTTGGTGTGATTTTGGAGTCAGACCTGAGTTTCAGTAGTCATGTCAAAGCAATAACTAAATCAGCTTACTATCATCTTAAAAATATTGCAAGAATTAGAAGCTTTATTTCCAGGCAAGACTTAGAGAAACTCGTTCATGCTTTTATCACCAGCAGGGTGGATTATTGTAATGGTCTTCTCACTGGCCTTCCCAAAAAGACCATTAGAAAGCTGCAGCTCATACAGAACGCTGCTGCCAGGATTCTGAGCAGAACCAGAAAATATGACCATATCACACCAGTCCTCAGGTCTTTACACTGGCTTCCAGTTACATTTAGGATCGATTTTAAAGTACTATTACTTGTATATAAATCACTAAATGACCTAGGACCTCAATACATTGCAGATATGCTGATTAAATACAAACCCAACAGATCACTCAGATCATCAGGATCAAGTCAACTAGAAATACCAAGGGTTCACTCAAAGCAAGGAGAGTCTGCGTTTAGCTATTATGCCAGCCGTAGCTGGAACCAGCTTCCTGAACAGATCAGATGTGCTCCAACAGTAGCCACTTTCAAATCCAGACTCAAAACACATCTGTTCAGCTGTGCATTTACTGAATGAGCTGTGCAACTGTACGACTAATTGCACCTTATCTTATGCATTTACTCAATGTGCTCTGTGCTTTGTCCGAACTGCTTGCACTTTAATTATGTTTCATTTTAACCCTGTTTTATTTTTAGTTTTTAATTATACTTTTATTTTTATTATTTTTTTTATTTTGTTAAGGCTGTCTGGGTGGAAGAGGTTGAGAGACGGGGTAGCTTAAACAGTTATTGTGGTTCGAGTCCACATAGTTATCCTCAATTTAGACCCCGACGTGATGTCTCTGATCAGGTAAGACATGAATTTGGTTTTGACTACCTGATTAGTGGCATCACTGAATAAATGTTATTGTGGTTCGAGTCCACATAGGTGCGAGGACGATCCGTTTAGATCTGCTCTGACGGATAGATCTGTATAGCCTTGGTGGTAAGAGGAAGGACCGTGTAGATCCGCTCTGACGGTCGAACAAAGTAGAGAACACCCTCAAGTTAGGCCAAGAAGATTTGTCTGTAAGGGTACTGTCTAAACGCACAGTTACCTGACAAATATTTTTAAAGTAAACCTGACTCTCCATTTTCTTCCACCCCAGATAGGGGATTTCATCTTTATTTTTATTTCCTTTTAATTCTTTTTATAACTATTATACTATATATATTTTTATTTTATTCACTTATAACTATTTTAACTTCATTTCTGTGTAAAGCACTTTGAATTGCCACTGTGTATGAAATGTGCTATACAAATAAACTTGCCTTGCCTGGTGGTCTCCGCACGCCCCTATTGGAAGTCTTTACCCTGTTCAGAAGAAGAGAAGGTATATCAGTTGCAAAGCTTCATGTACTGTTGAACCGTTGAAACTGTGCTGTGTCTGTCCCAGTGTTCAGCCGACGTGAGCGCCCCACTCAAAGTGTTCTCCCTGCCTGGTGGTCTCCACACGCCCCTATTGGAAGACGTTACCCTGTTCAGAAGAAGAGAAGGTATATCAGTTGCAAAGCTTCATGTACTGTTGAACCGTTGAAACTGCTGTGTCTGTCCCAGTGTTCAGCCGACGTGAGCGCCCCACTCAAAGTGTTCTCCCTGCCTGGTGGTCTCCACACGCCCTTATTGGAAGCCTTGATCCTGTCCAAAGGAGAGAAGGTATATCAGTTGAAAAGCTTCACATACTGTTGAACCATTGAGACCTTGCTGTACTGTTCCAGTGTTCACTTTGAGCGGGGCGCTCACTTCAGCTGTTCTCCCCGCCTGGTGGTCTCCACACGCCCCTATTGGAAGCCTTGACCCTGTTCAAAAGGAGAGAAGGTATATCAGTTGAAAAGCTTCACATACTGTTGACTGTGAGACCTTGCTGCACTGTTCCAGTGCTCAGCTGAAGTGGAGCGTTCCGCCCAAAGTGTCCTCCCCGCCTGGTGGTCCCCACACGCCCTTATTGGAAGCCTTTACCCTGCTCAGAAGAAGAGAGGTAATTCAGTCGAATGTTCCACTTATTGTTGGACAGTTAAACCTTGCTGTATCGTTCCAGTGGCTCGCTTGCCCCCACCTCCGAGTACCTCCCTCCCGAGTGACCCCAGTGACTCGCTTTGCCCCCACATCTGCATACTTACCTGGTTCCAGTCTGAATGGGGTTCGTATGACCACGGCCTCCCCTCTTGAGTCCCGTAGAGGAGTACTTACCCAGTGACCTACCTGGACAGCGCGGGGATTCCCCCCTGACTCCCCTCACTGCATGAAAACTCTGAAATCCGGCACTATCCGGGCATGGTATACTCCTGTGTAATTTGATGTTTACCGGATGTATGTGGGGAAAAAGCGGATCAGAGTAACACGGAACAGTATATTTCCAGAAAAACCCGGAAACCTCACATATGCGGACGTATACAGGAATCCGTGAAATTTCACGGACATATACAGCTGAAACACTGCTGGGTGTGCTAGGACTGAAGACTGTTAGGTGTGAAGAAGACCTTTCATATGTTAATGACTGACACTAGGAGCTGGCTGTTCTCAGAGGGAGGGGGGGCAGGGGAGGACTTCAGGATTGAGAATTATCTCTGGTCTACTGTAGGCTACAGCAAACAAGCTTTTTACACAGAAAAAAGAATTCTTAAGGCCCTGAAACACTAAACTGAACTAGCAATGACTAAAGCCGACTGTGGGGTTGGTTCACGTTGTCTGGGTCTGGGCCAAACCATCAGAATGGTGTGTCAGGGCCTTAAAACCACTGCATGAAAAGAGTCTCTTAATCAAATATTTTTTATAAAAACAGTACAAAATAAAAACCCTGTCTGAACATATACGTTCACAAAAAAATCTTAATATGTAATGAAATAAACAAAGAAATGTAATGGAATTAACAAAGGATAATTAACCAAACATTTTAAACTATCCAAAGTTTTACAAATTGTAGGCAATAATAGAATTAAATAAAAAGGAGATGAAATGTGGAAAATGAAAGTTTGTTTTAAAAACACCAAAAACTGATATGCTCAAAATAAAAATATGGAATAAAAAAGCGCAGGGATTCACTTGCTCAAGAAACACAGAAACACAAGCAGATCTTTCAGCTCTGCAACTGTTCACAAAAAGTGTCACTCCAAGATTCTTAACTTTAACACGCTGCAAAAGAGGGGCGTTTTGAGGTTTGAAATCCACCACTCACAATAGATGTAGGTGCAACCAATAAGGTTACCAATAAAAATAAGGCAACCAATAAAAATAATCCTAATTTTACAGAAAAAAACTTCAGTTTTTTTACAGTATTTTCTTGTAATTTTGAATTATGTTTAAAACGATGTAAAATTACAAACAATATCTAAATAAATAACTTGACTGTTATTTTAAGGATTATATCATTAATGACAAATTACAGTAATTCTCATTTTTTTTATACAGGAACATCACTGTATTTTTCTGTTTTCATAAATAACAAATTCATGCAAAATTACAAACAATATCTGTAAATTAACAACTGTAATACAATATTTAGCTCATTATATTAAAGGTTTATGTTTATGTCCATACTAACAATTTAACATTATTCTTTGTCATTTTAAAGTAAATCTTATTAGTTTTATATTTACACTGTAAAAACAAAAACCTAAAAAAACAGCAGCTACAGCTGCAAAACAAAAACCGTAAAATTAAAGTCAAATATCTTAAGTCAAATAAAGTTAAAAAACTTCACAGAAATTTACATTAAACGTTTTAGAGAAAACACTATTAGTTTACAGATTTTTCCTTATTTAAATTAAGATATTTTACTTTAATTTTACAGTGAAGGTGTATTTTTACATTCAAACTGGTTTTACATTCAATTCTGGATACAAATATAACAAAATATATAGCAAACTAAATATCAAACAATAATTGTTTTTAAAGAGTACAAATCTGCACTGCTCTCCAGGTTGAAACTTCCAGGCCTCTGCCCACACCACAAAACACCATTTGACCAATTAATTAAATATAACAGCAAATAAAAATAAATATACACATTTTCTAACTGTTGTTTAAAACAAGTTTTTTTCTATATTTGCAAGGCTATTTGCTGTCTTTCCGTGTTCTTTTGAGCGTGATTGGTCAATCTGAACGTCATCCAGAAATCTGGCCAATGACAGTGCGCGCCTTCAGTTTGAATTATACACCCGTTGCCGTTGGAGTGGCTCGCGGGGACGCGACGCGATCGCGGCTTCTAATCTTCACGTCGGTCTATTAATGGCATTGCATGGACCATTTAAACCTGTTAAAATCTTATTTTGGACGAATTTTGATTGTGGGATGTCGACTGAGAACGAAAAAACATGAATACGAACAGACTAAGTTTCCAATGGCAGACGGCAGAAGGTAACGTAAATCCCTTTATATTGTTTCTACTGCTCATCAAAATATAACGTTAGTGCATTAAAGTCATATGCTAATCGTGATTAACTTACATATTCTGTTTCTGTGTTTTGTTGTGTTGTAATATTGTTAAGATAGGGCTGGGTGTTATGGCGATCTGATGATACTGACTATTGTTAGCGATTTTGCTGTAAACGTTAACATTACCTTTTTATATTGCGGAATGGGAATATAGCGTATATAACGCAGCACTGACTGTACTAAAACTTTGACATTTTGACAAGGAAACATGCATGAATGTAGAATAATGAACGGGACATGCATGTGTTAAAATAAGCCTCTCCCAGACAGCATGCGATCCCGAAATCAATTATTTTTCTGTAAAATGCACACAATTATCTCAGAAACCTTGTCATGTGAGGTATTCACTTGATTTAAACAGTCAGTTATGTCTTAAGTAAGTTAAACAGTTCAAGTTAACGTGGGGAAACCCGGATGTGTCATTCTGTGCATCCGTTCTTAAAGGGGCTGCAGCTTTGTCATCATTTTAATAAAACAAAAGAATAGAGAAGACCTTCTGCTTCTTTAAGAATCAAGTGATATTAATTAATTGAATATCATACAGTGAAGACTTTTAAAGCAGTATAATTCTGTAGCATTTTAATAAAATATCCATCAAAATAAATATATTATGATATCGTTATTGTAAAATAAAATTTCTCATGTATGTATAATTATATGGTCATAATGCCCATCCCTACTGTCAGCTAGTTTTAAGATCAAGCTTGTCATAAAATGTAACAGAGTTTTGGAATGAATAATCTGAGAACACTGTCATGTACTCATTCAACAGAGAGGACAGGAATCCACCATCCTTGGACTCTGAAGAATTATAGGCAAACCAGGATTTTGGATCTACTGTGAAGTTTTTGTATGGGCCTGGTGAGTATGTTTTGCAAGTCCTTGTCCGTAAGTTGATAATTAATATTAATGTTTTATCAAACAAATTAATATTCATTTGTGTGTGTGTGTGCATGTTTCTTCCCCCCTCATGATCCAGAAGTTTTGGATCCATGATCCTGAAGAACTTTTACAGATGTTGACCCTGAATGTGTAAAAGGTAATCTTAAAAATTATTTTAATGTTCTCTGTTTTTTTCTGTAATGTAGACGCATGCATTTTCTGTGAAGTTGCTTTGAAACAATATCAGGGTTTTTCCTACATTGAACATTTTTTGCCGGCCGCCAAAACAAATTTTTGTCCCGCCAAAGCCTTATTTGATCAGTTATTGTGATTTATGAGTGATGTAGAACAGATGAGTGCTGCGCTTGCGTTAACTGAGTGACAGAGAGAACGACCAGTGAGCTCCTCCCCCGCTCGCACGCTCTCTGTCTTCAAAATAAGCATTCTTAGCTTTCTAATGTTTAACATTTTACGTTAATCAAAATCAAAAGGTCGGAAGACCGAATCCATGTTGCACGTGGCGCTATCAGACATCTTCCTTTAATTACCGCTGGGTGTGAAATGCGCTCAAAAAACATTGACTGATTCTCTGACCAGCTGCATAAAGCATACTTTAAATGAACAGGAAACAAATCCTATCCGGTTATGAAGTGTTTTCTGTGTGTTGACAAATCTTTCGCGATGTTCTAAAGACGGGATTCACACACAACGCGTCTGCTAATGTCCGTTTCGCCACCTAATGACTCCTTTGAACTGAATCATTTTAACGACTGGTTAGAACAACTGATCTGTCCAACACTGAACTCACGAATTAGTTTAATCATTTACTCAGAACAACACCTGAAATGAGAACACAAGTGTGCTTACCCACTTTAGCAAGAGTGGATAGTAAGAATTATTTTTAATTATCAACAGTCTTTCAGCTTATTTATGTTCATAATGTGTAGTAAAATGAATAGCCTAAAATCATTTAGTTTAGACTGGAGTGAGGTGAACCCAGAACAAATTTGTTGTTAGCTAGCTGATTGTATATGGCAGAAAATTAGGCTATTTGTTCATTTTTTTTAATATTGATATGATTACCAAAACAAACAATTATCAGTAAATAGTGTAAAAATGAGGAAAAAAAACAAATAAGCAAAAGTTACAAACTTTCTTTGAATTTATTTCAAATTTATTGTCAGTATTGCGCTTGCAGATCAAGTGGGTAGGGTATTTTTTTTTTTTACCGTGCGTATGTGTGTATGGATGACCATGTCTGTCAGCCACCACTGAAGACCATTTTTGACCCAGGAAAAACCCTGAATATGTATTGTGAAAAGCGCTATACAAATACATTTTAATTGAATTGTTTTACTTACTTTTATTGGCATTAACTATATATTATTAATGTATTTGGCAGGTCGCAAGATGTATTTTATTTTGTGAGACTTTGCTGAGGAAGTATTCTTTGGCTCAGTCTGAAAAGGCCCAGAAAAGAAACCCTATGAAGAACATCACACAGAACCGTCAGAGAAAGAGACGGGTAAGTTAAGAAACCGGTTAAGCTTTTTCCCTCCAGAATGTTACTATACTCCTCTCTGAGTTTTAGTGGTTAATTTACTGTCATGTTTTGCAGTTGCTGGAGACCAGGTCCAGGGTTGCACAAACCAACACAGAACCTGTGGAAGACCGCAACTATAGACCTGATGAAGATGATGCTGTTGTTGATGGAAGGCCAGTGTGGATGGTTTGGCTAGCTCAAACAACATTGTGTTAGAGTTGGTCACAATTATTTTATAATTATAATTTTAATATTTAATTGTTCCATTTTATATTTTCTTTATTCCTATGTTTATATACTTATACTTTTATTGGTTCCCATATATAGAACATTTACATATTTTATATGCACTTTTTAATTTATAGATTTCTTTGTCTCGTTTTATATTGTATACTTTGTATGTTTGTTTCTTTTTAGATGTCCATGTTGCTTTTGATCTCCACGTCTTGTATTGTTCCTCTTACGTCGCCTTCCTTTAGAAACATTTTGTTCACTTATCTTTTCCCCCCATTCATTTGAATGTATGTTTATAATGCTCTTTGTTCTTTTTATTTGGTTATATTGTTTACTTGGAATATTTATGTGTATTTTATATACACTTTTTTTGTCTTATAAATTTATTGTTCTCATTTTATATTGTTTAATTTGTATATTTATTCTTTTCCTTTTTATGTTCACTGTGTATTTTATTCCTTTACATCTGTCTTTTTAAATTCATTTTGTTAATTTTTTTTTTTTTCCCTTTTTGTTTCTTTACCAATTCAATTTAACGTATATTTATGTTCTTTGGACTGTTTATATTTTTACATTTGTTCCTTTACATTTTCATCCCTTTTAAATACATTTAGTTCACTTGTTTTTGTTTCAACATTGTTTTAATGTTCGTTTATAATGCTGATAAGAATTTTTTTTTTTTTTTTTTTATACCTTTTTTTTAAAAATAAATTTCAGACTCTCAAATTGTTGTGTGTATTTTTATTTTGGGAGGGAGAGGGGATTATTTATATATATATATATATATATATATATATATAAGCTAAATCTGCATAGCTGGCCTATAACCAATCAAGTCCCTATGCTACAAAACCTAGCCCACCCTTAGCCTTAGAAGTAACCAATAAAGTCACTTGACTGGGTTTTCAATGCGTCCTGTCCTCCAATAGCAGTCTGGGTTTTGGGAGTGGTTTTAAAAAAAACAACCAATCCAGTTTGAGATGAAGGACCAATAGGGGATGGAAGGCAAAGCTGTTTAAAGGTGTGAAAATGTCTCCTTGGAAAAACTTGATGGGATTATTTGCCATGGCAACAAATGGCTGTAGCATGGGAGTATACGGCCACAACATACATCCGATTTGGTACCATTTCGGATGAATACGGACATATACGGATCCATGGAATTTGACCTATCCGGCCAATATACTCCTGGATTCTTCTGAATTTCAGCAGTGTATACAGGAGTATCCTGGTCCGGATACACCTTTTTTCATGCAGTGCCTCCGACGAGCCTCCGGTCCGTCACGAGCGTCCCTCCCCTCCCGTCCCGGGAGGTCTGTAGACTCTTGAACTGTCCTGGTGGCAAGAAGAAGATTTTAATTAGGACTTATCCAATTCATTGACCTTTTAATATAATAAATAAACTGTATTATTTTATTCCCTTGTCTGTCTGGTCCTTGACACGTTCCTCGAGGTGGTTCCCGGGCTTTTCAGGGGTGGGTGCAGTCTGGGTTGGCCCGCCCCGACCTGTGACAAAAGTGTAAGTTCTTCATTTTCATTTTCACTAATTAGTTGTTATTGTTTATTTGGCTTATTTTTGTTTTCACGTTTTAGTGGCTGTATTTCTTTTTGGTTTCACCAACTCCAAATACAGGCAACTATAAACCCTCCATCACCATTTAAATCCAATATTTCAAAAGGGTACGATTTAATGACATACCTGATGATTTAAACACTCTAAAGATTTGTAGCCTATTCCACTTTTGCTTATCTGGTAAAGTCGTTTTTTTGACTAGACTTTGTACATTGTTGAGTGGCCAGTAACAATAGATATTCTGGGGAAAGAAAGAGAGAAAGAAAGAAAGAAAGAAAGAAAGAAAGAAAGAAAGAAAGAAAGTATACATCATTTTTCCAGGGCAAGGACATCTTAGATGAGACATGGGGCAGGGACCTCGATACAAAATATGTCAAACACAGCTAAGCATATAGACTTCTTGTATACCCCTTACCTTGTCTAATTCTTCTTTCCATACATCAGGAATTACAGCTACACTGTGATCTGAGGTGAATTCCACAACTGAAAACATTCTGAAAGACAAGCCACATGAGTACTTAAAAAAAGGGGCATAATACAGTTTTTTTTTTGTTTTTGTTTTTTAAGTTACTTACATATAATTGGTACACATAATACGTTTCCGGAAATATCTTGATGTCTACTTAAGATTGTGAAGGATAGTCAAAACTCTTTCCCTCTGATCAATCTTGATTGCTCTTTTACTTTGACTGACTTTTTCTTTTGGGATCCTTTGTAGAACAGTGTTCTTTTGGCACACGTATGCTCCAATTATTGATGATTCACAGGGCTCCATAAAGAGGGGAGATGGTTGCAGAAAAACTCGACACGGGTATTCATTCTCTGTTTTATCAATGACCTCGCAACATTTGCCATCTTCCAAAATGATGCAATTGTCTGGCTGCTTAGAAGAAATGACATTGCCTCTTTGAATACTTTCTGAAGTTGTGCCATCCTGGATTTCTTTGATCCTTTTCACAATCTGTACAAGAGGGCTCTTTCCTGAGCGTACCATTCTCTTCAACTGCTGCATGTAATTCTCAAATGGGAAGGCCCTGCATTCATCCAGACAGCCATAAGTCATTGCATCAGAAGCAAGATGAAGCATTGAATGCACATTGTACACCATGAATGATGGTCCATACAGCTCCCTGCCCTTAGCTACAAAATACTGTAGCAGCTTGTGTGCATATGATGCATGGTGACTGACCAAGGAGGGGTTGAGTAAGATGCTTATTGCAACACTTAAAGTTAGGAAGTGCTCATACAGGTCTTGACGCAGAACTCCTGTTAAAACCAGCTTTCCAGTATAAACCAGGAATTGTCTAAGCTCTGTAGCCTTCCACCTTTCCAGGTGTCGCAGACTTCGTGGTTTTCTAGCAAAACATGAAGGAATGCATCCCTGAAGATCAAGAAGCCTTGCGCTCACTATGTCTACCTGACCAATAGACATCATGGTTTGTCTACTTCGTCCCTTTTCCCCTCTTGTCCAAATTGTCAACAATTTCTTCATAACACCAAGACATGCCTGGTGCATATAGTCAATGGGAAATTGACCAATCATATCAATTGGTAAATCGGTCAAAGGTGTGCTTCCATTATGGTGTTCTGGTTGATTTTGAGCTCTAAATGAATTATCTGTTCTTAATTCAAATCCATCAACCTCTTGATATGTCATTCTTTTTTCCCAGAATCCTTTTTGTTCACACTTGTCACAACCATAATACGCAGAAAATTGCTTGATTCTTTTCACCATTGCTTTGGCTGGTGCATCACATACAATACACCTCAGCTTGACTCGAATTATCCTTCCATCATATGTAAGACCACTTTCTAGTAATTGATTAATTTCTGTAACAGCATCCTCAAGAAATGTAAGATCCGAGGGTCTTTGAGATCCCAATGTCAGTGTTACAGGAAATACAATCACTGGTTCAAGATGAATGGAACACAACACAGGCCACATTGATAATGGTGAACTTTTGAAGAGTGGAAGTCCATCAATATTGAAAGAAATCTCCAGGGAATCAATTCTCGAAGTCACCTCAGAAGGATATCTTTTCAATGTTTTTTCAATTTCTTTAGGCAATGATAGATGGATGTACTGCATTCCAGATTTATTCTGAATATCAACTACTCGTGCAGTATTCAAAAGTGTGCGTGCAGTAGCAGGCAATGTGTGATGTCCCTGTGATCGCAAGACTTTTAAAAGGTCATCTAAAGCACATTGTCGGATTTGATGTTTGTTGGACCATGCAATGAGGTCCTCTCTCAAAGAATTAGTTCCACCATCCTCTTCAGAGAGTGACAAATACTATATGTCATGATCTGGAGTGTGTTCATCTATACTAAGTGTGTCCTCTTGATTTAAGGATATATATTCACTCTCTCCTGAAGAACAAGCTGTGCTACACTCTGAAATTGAACTTGCAGATGATGAACATTGTTGTAAGGTGTCTTGAAGTATAGAACTAGTGCAAATATTGTTTTTGGCCAGTTTTTGGTGACGATTAGAAATAATATTTTTGGCTGCTCTCCAGTGTCTCATATATTCTATCCTGCCAACTCGTCTTTTGTTTTCCATTCTAAAGATAAGACATTAATGTTGATAATTAAATTTTAATTGCATTACATTTAGACCCATATGATTGTTTACAAGAAAATATTTAAAATAATGTATGCTTACCTCAATGTGAAAATAGCCTGAGTAAGAAATGGAAAAACAATATTAGAATAATTGCTTTGTTTAGCTACTTTAAACTTTGTTTTACACTATAGATTTTACACCCAAATCTGATTTACATGATTATAATAGAAAATTCGAAATTCTATTATAATAGAAAGTTCTAACGCAAAATAGAAATATTTTTGTAACATTATTTATGTCTTTACTATCGTATTTGATAAATTTATACAAACACCGGCAGTGTTCATTTAACAGCTGGGTTTTTTGCTGTGTAGTGTGACCTGTTATGGCCAGTATTGGCAATCTTCAACACCAAGAAAAAAAACCCGTTGGCCTGCCTTTACTGAACAGGGTATAACGTATTTCCCTAAGAGGGTTTTCTATGTTCGAGGTTACAAACGTTTGTTTCTTTTCTATGTGCGTTTCCAAAAAAGGGAAAAAAAGAAAACATTAAAGGGGTGATAAAACACGATTTCACTTTTCTAACTTTTATTTATATAGGCCTATTTGCTTTTAAAGAAATCAATTTCTAAGGACTAACGTTACAGCAAACGGCCGGTACTAGGGACTAGACAAATGCTCGATCATCTTCACTCAAATTGTCTGGGTCCGAGTCATAGAACCCGGAAACCATTAACGTTAGACCGGTTTACAAGGAGGGACATAGCAGTGTAGAATAAAGGTAAAATATATGAAAAATAATGATTTAAAAAAAAAAACGAAGCATGAACACGTTACAGTGCACCCCACAAACACATTCAAGCCTTCGAAAGAATGTGTTTAACCACCCCTTTAACGTGCAAATACGTTAACGTTACGCGCTTCGCTGTCCGTTCAAGGAGTGCTGAAATGTCAGGTAACGTTAGGCTAATCATCATTAACATCATTATGACTAATAACATTTGTTATAATGTTAAAATATTTGTTGTTTACCTGACCAGAAGATAACACTTCGCTTAACGGTAAGGATATCTGAGTAACGTTAACGTTTCTAAAATATAGCTAACGTTAGCATTTACACAAGATCGCAAACTCCATGAATTATCAGCTAATTTGTCCGTTCAGTTTGTCGAAAGAACAAATTAATGTCACATTAGACACGGAAATTGTAGGTTGTTTGAATATTTGGGTATCTTATTTAGCTGAGGTAAATTAAATGCAATACCTACTCACGTATCCACGTATCAAGTTTGCTCGATGAAGAATGAGACGGTTCAACTGTCAGTTGAAATTTAAAAGGCTGATATTCGCGCCTCAGGTCAGTGACGAGTACAGGTCGTCCAGTGGTTGTCCAGATACCCTAGGCACAACCTTAAGCAATGGCCTTGGACGGTGGTTCATAGTCAACATTGTGACAACGCTGTAACAACCTTCACCACACAACGTAGTTATAGCGACCTTTTGGCCACGTTATTAAAACGTTGTTAGAAGGTTGTATACGTTGTGTCAACGTTCTGTGTTTGCTGGGAATACTCTATATGGTAACTAGCTTAACCTATAATGAAAACTAAACTAAGTAACTAACTTATCTAACAATTAACTACAAAATACACGCAATTTGTATGAAAGAATACGAAATCGATAGGAGCTCTTGTCTATTCCACCACCGTCTTCAACCAACAGACGTTAATTCCGTTTTGTCAGTTATAAGTCACTCGCGTCGCGAGGTGCATTCCATGCATTCAAATGTATTTTGTTCCAGCTCATATAAACCTATATCATAGACCTAAAATAACAACTAAATGCTGTCATCTTTCCTGTAACAACACAACTTCTTTCCTTTCTACATAGTAAACAGTTTGAATTTAAGTTCAATATGTTCATATATAGTTAACCATGAAATGTAGTAATTAAAAGCCGCATATTTCTTTTGGCTTGATTTTATTTTAATTGTGATTGTATAGCTTGATTCAAAGTGCAACTAATGTATGTTTTCTACAAATGGGTTTCTATTAAAGGGAGGCTTGTTGGTCCAGACTCTCAAGCTGATTATGAAACATCCTGTTTGTGAAAACACAGATGCTGAATCCAATCACAACAATGGAGGATTGCAGACTGACATGTAAGTCAAAATTATATAATTGAATTAATAAATTGTGTAGAGACCTCACATACAGGAAGTGATGTCTGTACACGTAAATGAAACCAGATCATGTACATTGACCTCCCTTACTGGAAGTGCTGCGCGTTTAGGGCTGTTTGACAGTGTTGTATTTGAGGTAATAAATTGTATAAATACTGTTCGGTTTCACACACAAACCGATCGTTTCGTGTCTTAAGACATCAATGTGTCGTCACGAGCCGCAGGGTTTTAATTAAATTTTTTACATCATGCACAACCTATTTCTTTTCTCATTCAAGTAGGTTTCCTCACTCTTTTCTGAAGTGTCAATAACGTTAAAGCTGTATGTGTTACAAGTACACAGGAGGCAGACACAGATGTTAACAGGTAAGGGTAGTTTATTATACCACAGTAGAGCAGGTGTTGTGGAGCAGGTGAGTAAACCGGTTGTTGGTAGATTAGAAGGTGATACGAGAGAGAGTGAAAAGACGTTACTGTCTTTTGTTTTGTAGATGGAAGGACGCTGGAGCCTGGAGGTCGCTGGAGACTGGAGATCGTTGGAGACTGTAGATCGCTGGAGTACTGAGGGACGGACAGGAACACACCCACACAGCAGACAAGGAACACGGAAGGAAGGAGACACGCTGGAGACTGGTAAGTATCAGTAGTAGAGTCCTTGAGGTAAGCATAGCCTGAAGTATATGCGAACGAGACCGGACGTGGAGTGCTGTGTGGTTGTGAGTCTTGTAGTGCTGGTGATGAGTGTGGTGATGAGGTGCAGGTGATGGTGATCAGTACTCTGGGGAAGGAGTGTGCTGTGATTGGTGGAGGGTGGAACCTGACGTGTCTGTGACAGTACCCCCCCCCTCCACGGCCCGCTCCAGAGGGCCGAGAACCCCGACGCCGTGGTGGACGTCCTCTACCCCGCGGAGCTGGCTTCTCAGGATGACTGTCGTGAAAGGTCTGGAGTAAACTGGGATCTAAAATGTCGTTCCTTGGGACCCAGGAGCGTTCCTCGGGACCATATCCTTCCCAATCCACTAGATATTCCAGCTGACCACCACGACGTCGGGAGTTCAAGATCTCATTGACCTTGTAGGCCGTACCGTCCTCCAGGATGAGTGGAAGGGGGGGTTCGGCGGGAACTACGTCAGGTCCTGTGGGAGAAACAGAGGGGTGGTGAGCTTTCAGCAGTGAGACATGGAAAGTGGGATGTATACGATACCCTTGTGGCAGACGGAGTTGATAGGTGACTGGATTGACCTGCTTGGTGATGGGGAATGGGCCAATGAACCTGGGACTCAGCTTTTTGCAAGGCAGACGCATTCTGATATCTCTGGTAGATAGCCACACCAGCTGACCAGGCTGGAAGACAGTGGTGTCAGAACGTCGGAGATCAGCTACCATCCTGCGTCTGCGCAGGGCCCGTTGCAACTGATGGTGGGCTGAGTCCCAGACCCTCTCGCTCTCTCGGAACCAGTAGTCCACTGCAGGAACGTCGGAGGGTTCCCCATCCCAGGGGAACAGTGGAGGTTAAAAGCCGAGTACGCACTGGAACGGGGTGAGTCCTGTGGTCGACTGTCTCAGAGAGTTTTGGGCGTACTCGGCCCAACCCAGGAACTGGTTCCAAGAGCAGGTCATGACAGAAGGTACGTAGGAAGCGGCCAATTTCCTGTACCTTCCTTTCCGTCTGCCCGTTTGACTGTGGATGATACCCCGACGTCAGGCTAACGGCCACACCTAGGAGTGAGAAGAACGATCTCCATACTCTGGATATGAACTGGGGACCTCTGTCTGATACAATGTCCTCTGGTACTCCGAAGTATCTAAAAACTTGGTTGAAGAGTGTCTCAGCTGTTTCCATGGCAGTAGGCAGACCTGGGAGTGGGATCAGACGACAAGATTTAGAGAAACGATCTACCACTACTAGAATGGTGGTATTACCGTCTGAGACCGGCAGGTCAGTGATGAAATCTACTCCTAGGTGTGACCATGGGCGTTCTGGAACGGGCAGAGGAAGGAGTTTACCAGCTGGAAGATGACGCGGAGACTTGGAAATGGCACACTCCCTACAGCCCTGCACGTACCTTCTGACATCCTTAGCCATCCCTGGCCACCAGAAGCGTTCTTTTAGCAACGAGAGGGTTTCATTGACCCCCGGGTGACCAGTACCAAGTGACGTGTGAGCCGAGTGAATGGTGGGAGTGCGTCGTGTCCGAGTGAGGTACAGCAAGCCAGGTGGACAGCCCGGCGGAGGGTTCGTGGAGGCATTGGAGGAGGGGATGGTTTCTTCGGACCAGGTAATAGGACTTACGATGAGGGAGCTTGGAATAATGGGTTCTGGTTCTTCGGTCTGTTCGTCAGGAGCATGCAGACGGGAGAGAGCATCAGCTTTAAGATTCTTGGTACCGGGACGATAGGAGATGGTGTAATTGAAACGGGAGAAAAACATAGCCCAACGGGCTTGTCTGGGGTTTAGTCTCTTGGCTGATCGAAGATACTCAAGGTTTTTGTGATCTGTTAGCACCAGGAACGCATGTTTGGCTCCCTCCAACCAATGCCTCCACTCTTCCAAGGCAAGCTTGACTGCATGGAGTTCCCTGTCACCGATGGAGCAGTTGACTTCCGCCGGGCTGAGCTTGCGGGAGAAGAAGGCGCTCGGATGGAGTCTACTGGGCGTCCCCTGCTGCTGCGATAACACCGCTCCCACTCCGGTTGTGGAAGCATCCACCTCCACGATGAAGGGCCTTTCCGGGTCTGGATGGACTAGTAGGGGAGCGGTGGTGAAGGCTTTCTTGAGTTGGCTGAAGGCGTTGGTGGCTGCCGGGGTCCAGGACAGAGACTTGGGCTTATTGCGTAACATACTGGTGAGTGGATGAGTGATAGAGCTGTAACCTTTGATGAATCGTCTGTAGAATTTGGAGAAACCTAGGAAGCGTTGGAGTTCTTTTATGGTAGTGGGTTCTGGCCAGGTTGTGATGGACTCCACCTTCCTCTCGTCCATCCGGATGCCACTGTGATCTATGTGGTATCCCAGGAAGGAAACGGATGCTTGGTGGAAAGAACACTTTTCGGCCTTGAGGAACAGATGGAACTGACGTAGACGGTTGAGGACCTCCGCAACGTGTTGGCGATGTTCGGCCTGGCTCCGGGAGTAGATGAGGATGTCGTCGATGTAGACTAGGACGAATTGATGGAGAAACTCCCGGAGCACCTCATGGATGAAATCCTGGAATACGGAGGGGGCGTTTACCAATCCATACGGCATGACGAGGTATTCATAGTGTCCAGTAGGGGTAATAAAGGCAGTCTTCCACTCGTCCCCCTCACGTATCCGGATGAGATTGTACGCGCTGCGGAGGTCCAACTTGGTAAACACAGTGGCACCACGGAGATGTTCGAGGGCTGCTGGGACGAGAGGAAGGGGATACCAGAACTTAACAGTGATTTTGTTGAGGGAACGATAATCGATGCATGGCCGCAAGCCTCCGTCCTTTTTTGCCACAAAGAAGAAGCTGGATGCAGCAGGGGAAGTAGACGGCCTGATGTAACCTTGGGCGAGGGCTTCCTGGATGTATTCCTCCATGGCCTTCTCCTCCGGGATGGATAGTGGGTATATCTTACCCCTTGGTACTGGTTCACCCGGAAGCAGGTCGATGGCACAGTCCCATGGCCGGTGTGGAGGCAGCTTGGAAGCCCGTTGCGGGCAGAAGACATCGCTGAAGGGGGCGTAACACTTGGGGACATCGACAGAGCGTTGTTCAACTGGACTTTCGATGGATGTGGCACAGAGAGTCAGATCAGGCAGAGACGAGGATGGAAGAGGAAGTTCAGTTAGACATTGAGAGAAGCAAGTGTCGCCCCACTTCAGGATTTCGCCCGTCTTCCAGGAGATGGTCGGGTTGTGCTGCTCCAACCAGGGGCGCCCCAGAACCACGTCAGCAGTCGAATCCTCCAGAACCAGCATGTGAGCCTCTTCCCGGTGTAAAAGCCCTACTTGGAGAGTGACTGGTCCAGCCACGGTACGGACATGCTTGCGACTGAGGGGTCTTCCGGTTATTGAGCTGATCCTGTAGGTGGTCGGAGACGGAGTGGTCTTGAGGCGTAACTGGCGGCAGATGGCACCGGAGAGGAAGTTGCCGGCTGACCCCGAGTCGAGGAGCGCGACCACTGAAAGGGAGACATTAGCGGCAGTAAGGGTGACGACAGTGGTGAGTGGTTTCATTTTATGATCAGCAGGAATAATGGCACTCACCATGGGTCGCGGAGGTCGTGTGGGGCATGCACCTATGACATGCCCAGGCTCACCACAATACAGGCAGAGACGTTGGGTCAGCCGACGGCGGCGTTCTTCAGGGGTTAGTCAGGAGTTCTCTAACTCCATGGGTTCGTGGGCTGGTTCTGGGGTGCTGACGGGTTCGGATCGGCGGAAGGGCACGTTGAAGGGATACTGATCCTGGTGCTCTTGGATGCACGCCTGCATGCGAGTGGCGCAGCGAATGGAATGCTGGATGAACTTCTCAAGGCTGATGGAGTCCTCGCATGCAGCGAGATGCAGCCGTACCCGAGGTTCCAATCCTTGCCGAAATGTTGTTATCAGCGCCTGTTCATTCCATCCGCTGACTGCTGCAAGCGTTCTGAATTGCAAAGCATAATCGTAAATAGACATGGATCCCTGTTTTAAATTATAAAGTTTCTCACCAGCTGAAGAATCTGTGATCGGTTTTCCAAACACTTCCCGGAAGTGGGAAATAAACGCTGCGTATGATTGCGTTACCGCACCCTGTTGTGACCAGATGGAATCGGCCCACATTAATGCTTTGCCGCTGAGCTGACAGATAATGAAGGCGATCTTGGAAGTGTCGCTCGGGTACAAGTGCGGCTGCATCTCCAGGACCAGTGTGCATTGCAGCAGGAAGCCGCTGCAATTCTCCGCCGATCCTGAGTAGGGCGCCGGTTTGGCCATGGGACTAGCATACGGAGGTAGTGAAGGAGGGTTGTTGACAGATGGGTTAGTGTTCGCTGGTGCAGGTGAATGAACAGTAACTGGAGTGGGTTGTGGAGGAAATGTACGCCGAAGCGCATCTACCAATTCCTGGAATGGATCCGGTTGGCTCATACTGGGTCTTCGGTAGGGTCCGGTCTTCTGTTACAAGTACACAGGAGGCAGACACAGATGTTAACAGGTAAGGGTAGTTAATTAGACCACAGTAGAGCAGGTGTTGTGGAGCAGGTGAGTAAACCGGTTGTTGGTAGATTAGAAGGTGATCCGAGAGAGAGAGAGTTACTGTCTTTTGTTTTGTAGATGGAAGGACGCTGGAGCCTGGAGACTGGAGATCGTTGGAGACTGTAGATCGCTGGAGTACTGAGGGACGGACAGGAACACACCCACACAGCAGACAAGGAACACGGAAGGAAGGAGACACGCTGGAGACAGGTAAGTATCAGTAGTAGAGTCCTTGAGGTAAGCATAGCCTGAAGTATATGCGAACGAGACCGGACGTGGAGTGCTGTGTGGTTGTGAGTCTTGTAGTGCTGGTTATGAGTGTGGTGATGAGGTGCAGGTGATGGTGATCAGTACTCTGGGGAAGGAGTGCGCTGTGATTGGTGGAGGGTGGAACCTGACGTGTCTGTGACACATCTATATTATAATATACTATATCATATTGCATCTTCATCTTTATTATATTATATTATAATATATATTGCATCATCTATATTATGATATATAATATTTTATTGTATTATATTATATTATATTATTGTCACCAGCTCCATTCACCATACTTGTCTCCTCAGCTCTACACTTCCCAGAATCCTCCTTGCTCACTGCCTGCACACTCCACCATCACCCACACCTGCCAGCACTTACCCGTGTTATCTCACCCTGTAGCTGCAGTCACCATCATCACCACAGTTGTTTGGTCTCATAGTTGTTACCTGTTGGGGGAAAAAAAAAATCACAGAAGAAGATTTATGTTTGAGTTCACACAGGAGTCAACACAGGAATCTGTTTCCATGCTGACACCTCTGTAAGCTTAAAGGGGTCATATAATGGTACATGCACTTTTACAAGTTGATTGTATGGAAATGTGTGTTGGCAGTGCCTGTACACAACCATCCTATAATGATAAAAATCCATTCAGTGATTTTTTTTAAATCTCCTTATGTTTACCCCTGTCTCAAATCGAGCCGTCTGACCGTGTGACGTTACACGGTGTACGCCCCTCCTACGATTGTTGATTGACAGCAGCGTTTCAACACAGACCCGCCCTGAGAGCGGTCATCTTAGTCCGCCATTGTTGATACGCTGGAGCAGAATGGCGTCTAAGCGATTGTGGTGTTCTGTTCTTGGGTGTAATAACGAACACAGCAGTCCTTTTGATGTTCCTAAATCCCAAACGCTGAAGACACAGTGGCTGAGTTTTGTTTTTGAAGGGAATATTCCCCCTGCGCGAGTCATTTCTCAGCAGACTGCTTTATAAACGAGGGTCAGTATAAAGCAGGTTTTGCTAAGAAGCTGCTCCTGAAAAAAGGATCGCTACCAACTATTCGTGTTCCTGCTGCACCTCCAGAAGAAGTGAGTGTAACGTTTTATTAACCTTTATATTAATCTTTGCAAATCGCTTCCACGCTTCACAATGAATGCGGCTAAAGTTTACATTACGGCATGCTTTCTATGTATGACGTTCTCAATATAATTCATAATCCCACGTTTATAATGAACAACGCGTTATGGTTATTACAAACTGTGTATGCTGGTGATAAGGTTAACGTGGTAACAATGAACTAACGTATACATCCGTAAACACATAGCATTCGTATCTCACTACGCTACCCTACCAGTACACAAAGATAGTTCAAAGTGAGGGGCCATCATCTTGTTCCGGGTCCGACTCCAGTTGATACAGTTACACAGATGTGTCCTCAGAGACTCCCATTCCCATTTTTCCAAAATATACCCTCAACTGTTGTCAAGGCAACACTCCACGTGTGTTGTGTCGAACCCAAACGCCCCACAGAACAAAGGGGCGGGGTGAACAAAGCTCATTATCATTTAAAGTCACATGCACTGAAATGGGTTGCTGAAAACAGAGCTCTTTTTGACCAGGTAAAATTTGTGTTTTCTTACAGTACTAATGAGAATTTTTAATTAAAGTATATTACAAACTTTTTTTGGGGGGGGACCAAGGTGTCTGATAATTTAAATTAGTTCTAAGACAGAAAGGGGACCATTGTCCCAGCAAACACGCAAGTGTGGGCTCACTGTGGGTAAGTGTGGGTTTTCTGTGGGACAGTGTGGGCAAGGGCAAACCCTTTGGGGGCCCATGTGGGATTACTGTGGGCAAGCCCACAGTTGGGCGTGCCCACAGAAAACCCCCACCGGCCCCCAGTGGGTTAGCCCATGGGGGGCCCACAGCGGATTTGCCCGTTTGGGCCCCAATGAAGGTTTAGTGTGGGCAACCCACTGTGGGCTTGCCCACAGAAAACCCCCACGGGCCCCCAGTGGGTTAACCCTTGCGGGGCCCATAGTGGATTTGCCTGTTTGGGCCCCAATGAGGGTTTAGTGTGGGCAACCCACTGTGGGCTTGCCCACAGAAAACCCACACGGGCCCCTAGTGGGTTAGCCCTTGCGGGGCCCATAGTGGATTTGCCCGTTTGGGCCCCAATGAGGGTTTAGTGTGGGCAACCCACTGTGGGCTTGCCCACAGAAAACCCACACGGGCCCCTAGTGGGTTAGCCCTTGCGGGGCCCATAGTGGATTTGCCCGTTTGGGCCCCAATGAGGGTTTAGTGTGGGCAACCCACTGTGGGCTTGCCCACAGAAAACCCACACGGGCCCCTAGTGGGTTAGCCCTTGTGGGGCCCATAGTGGATTTGCCCATTTGGTCCCCAATGAGGGTTTAGTGTGGGCAACCCACTGTGGGCTTGCCCACAGAAAACCCACACGGGCCCCTAGTGGGTTAGCCCTTGCGGGGCCCATAGTGGATTTGCCCGTTTGGGCCCCAATGAGGGTTTAGTGTGGGCAACCCACTGTGGGCTTGCCCACAGAAAACCCACACGGGCCCCTAGTGGGTTAGCCCTTGTGGGGCCCAGAGTGGATTTGCCCATTTGGGCCCCAATGAGGGTTTAGTGTGGGCAACCCACAATGGGCTTGCCCACAGAAAACCCACACAGGCCCCTAGTGCGTTAGCCCTTGCGGGGCCCATAGTGGATTTGCCCCCCAATGAGGGTTTAGTGTGGGCAACCCACTGTGGGCTTGCCCACAGAAAACCCATACGGGCCCCCAGTGGGTTAGCCCTTGCGGGGCCCAGAGTGGATTTGCCTGTTTGGGCCCCAATGAGGGTTTAGTGTGGGCAACCCCCTGTGGGCTTGCCCACAGAAAACCCACACGGGTCCCCAGTGGGTTAGCCCATGCGGGGCCCATTGCAGTTTTGCAGTTTTGAGCCCCAATGAGGGTTTACTGTGGGCAACCAGTAGTTTTCCACTTTGGGGCCACCATAAGGGAACCCTCCACTGCAGCTGTTCCCAGACAGACTGATAAAGTCAGAGGGACCACAGTAGTTTAAACTCCATTAGACCATTAGATTTCAATAAATCACAGCACTTATAATAATACATTCATAAATAACACTAAATTATTATAATACTATAAATTGTATCTTGTAATGCAAAACTTTCTATGAAGTCCATGATTAATTTTTGTTTACTGTATTTATTAAATCATATTTAAATTAAATTAATTAAATTAAAGAAACCTTTTTGTCACAATAAAACAATGCAAATGGTTGATCATTCACTGATTTGTTCATTATTATCGTTGGCATTCATCAGTGGTTATTTATAACATTATTTGTTATATGTTTACATTTATATTTTTATATACATTATTTTTATTTTATTTTTTATTATAATAAAAACATCACTGATTAATTTTATATTTTTAAATCCTATGACATTTCTGAAATGGCAACAAAAAAAAACAGAAAAGAAATTACATATACAGTAAGTAATACGCTAGATGGCGTCATCACGTGATCAATTCTAACCAATGAGACTGCTGGAACTGCACCGCTAATGAGCTCAGCTGTCATTCCGGATTCGACTGGGACCGTCAAACTCTGCTTCAAACAGGTAACAGTTAAGCTTTTTAAGTTTCCATATTAATATGTGAGTTTCCTATTATAATTAGAGAAACAGGCCAAAATGGTAACGCATTCATTTATATTAAACTACACTCTCTCATTTTAGTGGTTTATCTGATTAATGTTATACTCTCCTCCTGCCGTTTAAAGTTTAAACGACTAAGTTAACGGTTATAACGGTCAACTAGGCCATTTTCTGTTAATCTCTGAGGTAATATATACTTTAAAACGGCTTGAATTCTATTACCTTGAATTGTTTTACGTCCATTTTGGTGTTAATTTGTTTTATTGGTGTTTACAGTTGCTATTTTTGCGAACTACAAACGAGCTAACGTTAGTCATATGGCCAGGGGGCTGAGTCAGTCATGATTGTGTTTTAAAGATTTAAAAAGCGACGTAAACGAGGATTCATGTAGCGTAAATACAATACACAAGTTACACACTCTTATTAAACCTCGTTACATATGATTATGCCATAATTAATAGACAAACACTGCGCCCTGACAGTTCAGACGGCAAACCATATATTTACATAGCCGTTACATGTGATTTGTATTTTTATAAAGCTACGGTCATATTGCTATCATGTTAACGTGACCTAAAAATAACGGATAGTACAATTATTACTTTGTAACGTTACGCTTTGTGTCTCACACACACAAGCTGGCGCATGCACGGGGAGAGAGAGTGGAGAGAGGACTCATTGGCCTAACGTTATGCCGTCATTTAGGCCATTAAATAATATTCTCGCTAAATATTAATGTAATCATTTCTCCTGAATACAGTTCATCAGCACGTTAACTTGTACAGAGCGATATTGGACTGAGATATTAATTCTTGTTTGTTTTCTCTCTTTTCCTTGTGTGTATTTTCCTCAGATTATTGGTTCTGCTCTGTAAGTATTCTTCTAGTTGACAACTTTCTTTGCACCATATAACTGTATTTTCATAAACGTATTGCTTAATAACATACTGTATTTATCAGTACAGTGGTGTCGTACATTCTCAGATGTTGTTGTACATATTTATGAATAAAAGTTTTAAACTGGATTTATACCATTAAATGTTGTTTGTCCTCTCTCTTTCCAGTATTTATTGCCATCTAGTCCTGACTGTAGAATTGAGCTCAACCCCAGTTAAGCAGACCTGAACCAGTTGATCAAGGTCTTCAGGACCAGCAGAAACTACAGGCAGGCTGGAGCTAAACTCTGCAGGTGTTGGTCCTCCATGACCAGGACTGGACACCACTGTTGTAAGTGACTGATCTAGCAGTCCGTCGTCCAATCATAGAGCGACCTTCTATTATAATTCAATGGGCTCAGGCAACCGCTGTAATTTTACCTGTGGGTGTCGCTTTTGGACATTGTTACTTTATAAAAACCAGTGATTTTTTAAAAATACTTTTAATGTAATTTTTTATTTATATATATATATATATATATATATATATATATATAAGTTTTATTTTTGTAATGTTATATATAATATTATGTCTCTTTCAGTTTTTTTGTTTTTTTTTAAGAGACACTGCCCCTCTTGACTGCCCCTCAGCCTGCATTTGGAATAATAGCTTTGATTAATGATGAAAGGTTTCAAAATCGTGATTGTTTTTTTCTGCCATCGAGACAGGCGTTTACTGAATGACCCATATGGCTCGCAAGCCTAGAGGTTCCCGACCACTGTCGTAAGCAGACAATTTGGTCACAATTATGAATGTGGGATTACAGATACAAACTTATTGTATTTTACAATGAGCAGAATAATTACAACAAAAAGAAAAAAATATAGAGGAGGCAGTGTCAGAATGAGCACACGCACCATAGCAACACGTCATGGCAACGATATTTCAGACTGACAGATATACGTGAAAGATAAACGGGAATTTTCCGATATTTGAACGCTTCGTAACTGTTTTGTACGCGTTGTTATATTAATTATAATTCAAATTCTGTTTTATTGGCCACAATATTATTGATGATGATTGAGAGAGGCACTTTTGATTAATTTTAAAAAGGGCAGGGGCTCGAGCCCCCAAAGCCCCTCCCCTCTGCGCGTGCCTGGTGTGTGTGTGTGTGTCCTGTCACAAAATGCGACGACAACTCCTACACGACGTTAAAAGTGTGATTAAGGCGTGTACATGTCTGTAATGCTCTCTGATAATGCGACTAAAATAGACATACTCCACATGTCTTAATTCGATTTGCGTTTACTTCGAGTATGACTTTAACCGGATTAAGGTAATTAGAAATCGCTGTTTACATGTTAGCTTCTTAATCAGAGTATGGTCTTAATCAGGTTAATCTCGAAGTATTGTTGTCCATGTAAACGTACTCCATCTGGATCTCTGAATTGTCATGCTCAGAACATAATAACCCTCGAGGACCACTGTCCTGCAGATTTTAGCACCAACCCTGGTCCAGCACACCTGAACAAGCTAATCCAGCTCTTTTGGTTCAGTGAATAGAAAGTCACAAGCAGGTTAGATTGATCAGGTCTGGACCAAAACTCTGCAAGATGGTGCATTTCGACGGCCAGAGTTGAGAACCCCTGAAAAATGTATACAGTTTTAATTTGTATAGATTTATGCAATATTTGACTAATATTCATTTGTCTTCTCTCTTTTTCTCCTTTGTGATTGTGTGTCAACCACAGCTAAATAAACCCAAAGGCCACTCGGGCACTGGTCACTGCATCTTTTACTGTGTAAGTACATATTTGACTGTCAGACACATTCTAAGTGTTTGCATTTATTTTAATAAAACTTGCGTATTCATGCTGCAAGTTAAAGTCATCAATGATTTCTTAATAAAGACATTAAAGGGATAGTTCTTCATGTTTTTCCAAACCTGTATTACTTACTTTTTTCTGTGGAATGCAAAATATATTTTTTGAATAATGTTTCGACTGTCTTGTCAATACAATAAAAAGTCAATGGGATCCAATGATGTTTTTATTGTAAGGACAATTCATTTTATAATTTTTTTCAAAATATCATCTTCCACAGAAGAAATCTTGTAGGTTTGGAATGACATGAGGGTGAGTATAAAGCTTGAAACATACTCCGCAAGAGCAAAGAAAAAAGTAATTTCTTTGTTCTTGTGGAGTTTGTACCAAGCTTAAGTTGACAATTTCTTTACATTGTGTTGACAATTTTAGTATATTGTTCTCAGTTCTTTATGCCCTCAATTTGTTTGCTCTCTTTATCTTTCTTTTTTAACAACACAGCCTAAATTTGTTTTTAATATTAAAAAACAACAACACCAGGAACTATTTTAAGAAAAAAGTTTTTTTTTTTTTTTATGTTAACATTTTAATAATTTTAACATTTATTTATTTATTTTTTCCTTCACTTTAGATGCTGGCACAAAAAGCGGCCAGGCCGGAGCATCTGAAGTGGAAACTCCAGAAGAAGCGGAAGAACCAGAAGACTGGAGATGAGGCAAAGATCTACTGGTATCCGAGGGGATTGATATATTTAATTAGAAAATTAATAATCCACTTAATGTGTTGTGATGTGGTTATAATTGGTCATTTTTCTGTTTTATAAAAAAAAAAAGTTTTATTGTTTTGAGAGAGATTTTTTTGCAAGGATGTATGAAATTGATCAAAGTGACAGTAAAGACTTTTACATAGTTACTCGAAAAAGTTACTTTGTAAAATATATTAAAACAGAAAACAGTTATTTTAAGTTGCAATAATATTACACTCTTTAATGTATTTTCTTTTTATCAAATAAATTCTGCCTTGATGAGCAGAAAGGACTTCTTTCAAAAGCATTTTAAAAATCTTACTGACCCCAAACTTTTGAATGTTAATATATTGTATATTTTTAATTTTTTTTACATGACTGTGAATAAATTAAATTATTTGAAACATGATTTATAATTTATTTGTTCTACTTTCAACAAGTGAATTTATTGTGTGTGTATTGTGGCAAATGCAAAGTAGAACCAAACTAATCTTGTTTGTTATGGCTACAGGTCTATTCTGACACATCTGTGCATTGCCCACAGTATGCCCACACTTTTTCCAGTGTACCCACAGAATACCCACACGTTGCCCAAAGTGTGGGCTTGCTGTGGGCCCACAACTGGCCCCAACGGGGGCCAGCCCACACTGTGGGCTGTCCCACTAGGGCCCCACCTGGGTCCCATAGCGTGGGGCCCACATGTGCCCCGCATTTCACGCCGGTATCTGGGCCCACAGTGGGCAACCCGCAATGGGCCCAAATGGGCCCCTAAGGGGCTTGCTGTGGGCCCACAACGGGCCCCAGTGGGGGCCCATGTGGGCCAGCCCACAGTCAACCCACACTGTGGGCTGTCCCACTAGGGCCCCACCTGGGTCCCATAGCGTGGGGCCCACATGTGCCCCGCATTTCACGCCGGTATCTGGGCCCACAGTGGGCTGCCCGCAATGGGCCCAAATGGGCCCCTAAGGGGCTTGCTGTGGGCCCACAACGGGCCCCAGTGGGGGCCCATGTGGGCCAGCCCACAGTCAACCCACACTGTGGGCTGTCCCACTAGGGCCCCACCTGGGTCCCATAGCGTGGGGCCCACATGTGCCCCGCATTTCACGCCGGTATCTGGGCCCACAGTGGGCTGCCCGCAAGGGCCCCATACGGGCCCCGAAGGAGCATGTTTGCTGGGGTGTTTCTTGCCTTTAATTTAAATTAGTTCTAAGACAGAGGGAGACCATTTGTGTGTTGTGTTTCTTACTTTTACCCAGTGTGGAAAACTACTGGGTCATTGAGGAGTATAAGAGCTTGGACAATCAAGGCAGCCTCGGATGGCTGCTTTTGACCGTGGCTCTTTCATGCAATAAAAATAAATCTTTATAAAGACAATTGGATTGAGGTTTGTCTTATTAGTGATGTCAATGAATGACCAACTCTCATACCTGGTACGAAGGTTATGCTTCTACTGGGTCCTCTCATCATTCACACTCTCAGACACACATCCCTTCCATATTATAATCCATATTATATTCCATGTCCATCCAAAAGGATTTACACTTCCATACCATATTCTATATGTTTCATTGTGCTTCTCACATATGTTATGCAGAGTGCAACAACAGTGGGGACCAAAGCTATGTCAACATCAAGACGTTTGGCTAGACATCTCCATCTACCTTTCATTTGACCAAATGCATTTTCCACTGTCATTCTAGCCCTGCTTAGCCTCTGGTTGAAGCTGGTCTTCAGTTAGGTTTCCTGTGTCAGGGTAACCCTAAATGAGCCATGGCTAAAGTGGGTTGGCCGTATCTCCCAACAGCATGATGGCCACCTTTGTTAATTGTTATGTCTTATATGGTTAGAACATCAGAACTGATCAGTCTGTCACTGCATGTATGGAAAAGTAACTTGTGTTGGAAAAGAGCACTCCTCGTTCTGCCTTGTCATAAATGTAAGAGTTTCTGAGAACTCTTGAGTCATGAGTATTTCCAGGCCATCCAACATTGATGTTGATATTGAGATGAAAAGGTCATTTCAAGCCTCTTTAAGCACAGATAATATACCTGGATAGGCTAGCTAAGGATCGATTAAAGTAGTCAGTGTGGTCCTCAGATGGAGCGATGACCGGTATGTGGCTCCCATCGATGGCCCCAGCGCACTGAGGAAACCCCCAGCGGATTTTGAAACCTCTTCAGATATTCTGCAGCTCATCCACCTGCAGAAGCTGGATGTACTCATGCCACAGCTTGTCTCGCACTGCTTTACAGAACTCTTTGACTATCAGGCACACCAATGCTCTGCTCATCCCAAACAGGTGTGCCAATGTGCGATAGCCTACAGCTGTTTTATACAACTTCTCTATTTTCATTTCCAGCTTGGAAAAGCATTGTCAGTCAAGAACTGGCAGCAGATCATTACAGATAACATGAAGATGATCCAACCCTGATATATATATATATATATATATATATATATATATATATATATATATATATATATATATATATATATATATATATATATATATATATATATATATATATATATATATATATATGCAGTGTGGAAAATAAATATTTGAACACCCTGCTATTTTGCAAGTTCTCCCACTTAGAAATCATGGAGCGGTCTGAAATTGTCATCGTAGGCGCATGTCCACTGTGAGAGACATAATCTAAAAAATAAAAAAAATCCAGAAATCACAATGTATGATTTTTTAACTATTTATTTGTATGATACAGCTGCAAATTGCACATTTGAACACCTGTATATCAGCTAGAACTCTGACCCTCAAAGACCTGTTAGTCTGCCTTTAAAATGTCCACCTCCACTCCATTTATTATCCTAAATTAGATGCACCTGTTAGCTGCATAAAGACACCTGTCCACCCCATACAATCAGTAAGAATCCAACTACTAACATGGCCAAGACCAAAGAGCTGTCCAAAGACACTAGAGACAAAATTGTACACCTCCACAAGGCTGGAAAGAGCTACGGGTAAATTGCTCCAACAGTGGAGTTTTCTTCACCAAGCTGCTTGGCAATCATTAGAAAATGGAAGAAGCTAAACATGACTGTCAATCTCCCTCGGACTGGGGCTCCATGCAAGATCTCACCTCATGGGGTCTCACTGATCCTAAGAAAGGTGAGAAATCAGCCCAGAACTACACGGGAGGAGCTGGTCAATGACCTGAAAAGAGCTGGGACCACCGTTTCCAAGGTTACTGTTGGTAAGACGTCATGGTTTGAAATCATGCATGGCATGGAAGGTTCACCTGCTTAAACCAGCACATGTCCAGGCCCGTCTTAAGTTTGCCAATGACTATTTGGATGATCCAGAGGAGTCATGGGAGAAAGTCATGTAGTCAGATGAGACCAAAATAGAACTTTTTGGTCATAATTCCACTAAACGTGTTTGGAGGAAGAAGAATGATGAGTACCATCCCAAGAACACCATCCCTACTGTGAAGCATGGGGGTGGTAGCATCATGCTCTGGGGGTGTTTTTCTCCAGTTGGGACAGGGCGACTGCACTGTATTAAGGAGAGGATGACCGGGGCCATGTATTGCGAGATTTTGGGGAACAACCTCCTTCCCTCAGTTAGAGCATTAAAGATGGGTCGAGGCTGGGTCTTCCAACATGACAATGACACGAAGCACACAGCCAGGATAACCAAGGAGTGGCTCTGAAAGAAGCATATCAAGGTTCTGGCGTGGCCTAGCCAGTCTCCAGACCTAAACCCAATAGCGAATCTTTGGAGGAGCCCAAACTCCGTGTTTCTCAGTGACAGGCCAGAAACCTGACTGATCTAGAGAAGATCTAGAAAAGCGTCTGCTATATGCATAAATGTAAATGTAGATCTATGTGGAGGAGTGGGTCAAAATCCCTCCTGCAGTGTGTGCAAACCTGGTGAAAAACTACAGGAAACGTTTGACCTCTGTAATTGCAAACAAAGGCTACTGTACCAAATATTAACATTGATTTTCTCAGGTCTTCAAATACTTATTTGCAGCTGTATCATACAAATAAATAGTTAAAAAATCATACATTGTGATTTCTGGATTTTTTTGGGGGGATTATGTCTCTCACAGTGGACATGCACCTACGATGACAATTTCAGACCCCTCCATGATTTCTAAGTGGGAGAACTTGCAAAATAGCAGGGTGTTCAAATACTTATTTTCCTCACTGTATATATATATATATATATATATATATATATATATATATATATATATATATTATATATATTATATATATATATATATATTATATATATATATATATATATATATATATATATATATATATATATATATATATATATAATTGTGGACATAAAGTTGAGTATTTGAAATACCTGAAAATGGGTATAAAATGTTTAAAAGTCATGATTGTTCTAGAATCTTTTTTAATTTTTTTTAAATGAAATCATGAACTTTCAATAGTTATTGAAATTATTTGTGTAATTTGTCCTATTTTAACACCAGCAAACACAGCAAAGTTGTAAAAACTTTTTCACGTTGTGAAAAGGTTGTGATAACGTTTTTGTCACAGTGACGAACTCCGTGACTCCCTCCTCTGGCCACCTGAGGGAGCCATCATCCAGAATACTAACTCACTATTGCACTACATTTCCCAATAGCCCGTACCTTGGACTGATTTCTCGCCAGCTGTTACCCATCACCCGGACTATAAAGGACTGCCACTCACCCCAGTGCACCGCAAAGTCTTGTTTTGCCTAGGTGGACATTTCTGAGCGTTTCTATATCCTATTTGACTGCCTGTTGCCGACTACTGTTGTTCCTGTCTATCTGTGCCTGCTGCCTGCCCATTGATCCTTGCCTGGTTATTCTTCTGTGAGTGTTATCTGCCTGCCCTGACCGATTGCCTGTTATCTGACTACGTTTTCTGCCTGCCCCTGTCATTTCCTGTTCATCCCTGTCTGACCCTGCCTGTACGACCGCGCTATTTCAATAAAGCATGCAAATGGATCCCAGTCTAAGTGATGAATCATTACAGTTTTTATCCTACGCAGGGCTCGACATTAACGCTTGTCCGGGACAAGTGGATTTTTTTGAAGGGGCAAGTGAAAAATAATTTTACTTTAATTGCCCAACAGACAAGTATCCTGAGTAAAATGTCAAAACAAATAATAACTAGGGAATCACCAAAGTGCAATAATGATTCTGCATTCAGTTAGTGTAAGTGGCGATCGATAGGGGATAATAATATAAAATGAACTGACAAGGTTGTGCTGTTGATGCTCGCGCAGCCTCTTGAGGAGAAAAACGAAAACAGAGCGCCGCTCATAAAAATAAACTCGGTTAACATACACGGTTAAAATGTTTATCGTTTTTATATTTATAACATATTAAGCTACAGTTAAGCAACATCACACTAACAAGAGTGTTTTCCTGAATACCATCATGACTGAAAATGACACAGATTTCACACGAACACGGTCTCAACATGTTTATGCGAGAGGGATCATGGCCATCAGGACAGGAAACAACCGCATCCAGAAACGCACGAGTGGAATGACGTCTTGAAAAAGACGCAGTGTCACACCCGTGTTGCTCTTTTATGAGGAAACGCTCTTTCAACAGTGCTGAAGCACCCAGGGGAAGACCGCGGCAACACACAGGTGGGTAAGTGCAGTCCTGTGTTTGCACTCAGTGAACAAACGCCCTCACCAAAAGCGACAGTTGCTGTGAGAACAGCAGTTTGTTATGCTGATGCAGCGGTGAGCACGCGGTCGCGCTGATTGTGCCTTTTCGCCAACACAGAGCGTCCTTCTCGTTCTCTGGAGCATCTCTCTTGCTGATAGGCTCTCTTTTAGAAAAGCAGTCTTGCTTCATCAACGCCGTTCGGCTCCGAAGTGAATGACAGCGTGCATTCGCTCTCGCTTCCTGTTTATACCCGCAGTGCAGGGCGGAACGCGAGATGCAAATCTCGCACGCCAATGGCCCATTGGCCTGTTCTATATATCTCGAAGCTGATAGGGGCTCCCTGAAGTGATCCCAATTCGTCGGTACGTCCGACGTACGTGACCGACTGAAAGGGAACTAGTTACAAATTATTTTATTGCAATTGTTATAATAATTAAAATACAATTTATAACTTATTAATTCATATACATTACATATGTAAAGTTTATAATGGCTATTATTGTTCAATAAATAATATTTTATAATATTGGCATACTTGTGTAAGACTGAAAATACTGGTTGAGGCCCTATTCTGAGACAAAGGGTCCCCACACAACCTCACTTCCACAAACTACTAATAACTCACACAGGAATATGGTTTAATGTGAATGTTTTATCATTGACTGTTATGTTTTTGGTGTCATTTGAAATGTCTCAAAGTGAGTGGTACAGATATCTCATATCCAGATAGATAAAATAAAAGGTAATAAGGTTTTAAGAATTTATGGACAACTGACTTAGAAAAGAAGGTGGTTATCTCAAGCAAATGTTCACCAACCCCCATTAAGGTGCGACCACTGCATGTAAATTTCTTTTGTTAGCACATGTTTCCATGTAAAAGAGGTCTGGCTATTTAAGGAGATGCAGCAGAGAGTTCGAGGCCTTTCCTGTACTTGAGGTCGGCCCGCGAGGCTGAGGGAGAAATCTCTCAGCCTCATGTACTTCTTAAAGTTGGGTTTGCATCTTCTCTGTATTCCTGAGCATTTGATGTTTTGTATCGATTATCTTTGAATTGATTATGAAATTGGCATGATACATTTACCTGACATAATAAATTATTACATTTGATTATTCTAACTGATTTTGACTTTGTTCACTTAATGGTTAAAGGAATAGTCAAACATTTGCTCACTTTTAGTGAGGCACAGATATTATTAAAACCTTTCATTTATGGAGTCAGATGAAATAAACGAGTAAATATATGATTAATATATTACAAATTTAACCAACCAATACTTTGCATGAATAAGGACAGAACACGTGTGACCTTCCCTGTGTATTGGCGAACCGGCAGATTGGACCAATTTCACGGGCCTTACACTTGATTTTGAGAAACAGTCTGTGTTTTAGTTGTTTTTCAGCGCTTCCGTAGCAGGTTACATTGTTATGCCAGTAGGTGGCAGCAAGGGGCTGTCTTATGAGTGAGTTAGTAAGTAAACCATTCATTCAATGCTGATTCATTCTGTTATAGTGCTGAATTCTGTGACCCTAGTTATAAGTTTATAAGATTAGGGATGGGTTTAGTTGTAACAGCCAACTAGGGTCACATGATTTGTTAGGTCAGATTTCGGCACAACACCAGAAAACTGACGCTTCATTTCAAAGAGATCATTGCATTTACTAACGTTGACGCCCGTCATGTAAAATCCCCTTAACCACTGAAAGAATACTATGACAAAGATATAGATAAACAGCAAATGTGGGGGAAGTATGTTTCACACTGGTGCACTAAATAGATGTATTATAGCAAACAAAGTTTAGTCATGTTCCTGAGTAATATCTGCATGCACCTAATTCTGCAGAGAACATATGTCAGCAGACAGCAATCCATATGAGAGAGAAATCTGGTGTGGAAGGTGGATCTGGAACCGACTTCTGTCCAGGTTGTCACAACATCTCTTGTTTATCTGTCTTCACAAACTGCCCTGAAATACAATTCAAATATCAACAAGGATTGTTATAAATATAACGTGAGGTTCTTACATTCAAAATGCTCATTTGGCCTCTGTGGTAAAGTGTGCAGAGAATTCTGCCGGAATGAAATTTAGTCTTTTAGTCATTCATACCCTTCTTATACTAATGGTAACAAATTTATAACAACAATAAATAACTCTCAAAACTAACTCTCTTTAATACTGCAAATACCACGTAGAGTCATATGATTTCCGTGATGCAAAACATGCATGAAACCACAGAATCCAGTCACAATTTGCTGTATAAAGTGGAGCGCCTCAGAATTTTGCATTTTTTTAATGAATAAATTAAAAGTAGGGCTGTACAATGAATCAGATACCGATACAGACTAGTGCCTGTGAATATTAAAGATAAAAAAGCTGCTAATGAAATCTTAAGTCTTTATGTTCTGTCATGTCTGTGTGAATGAGCGCTGCAGTTCCGACTACTACTACACAAACTAAAGCGTGCGTGACGCTTGCGATGAGTTCAGTGTCTACTGTGTCCCTATACATGAACTTCATCTGCAGAGCTGCTCTCAGAGTCACTTCATGAACATTTTACCATTTAATTTACTAAAACTATCAACATTTATTGTATCATATACACACAGGAATGTTTGTATGTTTGAGGTTTTACTTACAAGTCAGAAGGTTCATATTACCTTAGCAGGGTTGCCAACTTTTAAGATCAGGTTGGAGTGAGATTTTCTTTTCGTTTTTTGAGGGGGGTGGGGGTGGGGGGGTGTTGAGGGGCTGACGGTATACGACGGTATATCAATTTCAGTATCAATTCATTGCCTACTGTACATATAAGGATATGTACCGTTATTAACATTTTAAAATTTCACATTTAAAGAAATCTAGTGTTTGATCATATCTAAATATTTACTACAATGCAAAACTGCAATACTTTTTTGAGCAACTATTAGATACATGTATATTGATTAAAGAGCCATAAAGGCACCAGTGGGTAATGGCATTACAAATGGAAATTATTATTTTTCGAGCCACAAAATGACTCTAATTTGCCTCTTTGAATAAGAATTCTCTAATTTAACCTTAATTAGTATACTAATTGTAATATAAATAATACAAATATTAGAAGAAAAATATTTTAAGTGGTCATTAATGTACCATAATTATTGCACAAATAGTATTTAGTACCAAAATATCTTAAAATATTCAATATTATTGAATTAAAATATAGAACATTTATTCAATTGAAAAATAGTGAAGGTGTATGGTCACATTTGACCGTCAATGAGTATGAGTGTGACCAATTAGTAATTAATAAAAACATTAGGCCTAACATTAATGTTAACATTGTTGCATCTCCATCACTCTCCATTATAAAATGATCCTGTATGGTTGACGTAATAATCAATGCACACTATGCTTTACTGTTTACCAAAACTTGCTGCAAACACCTGTAAAGTGGAGCTGTTGTGTATCAAGCCATTCAAATGTATTGACACAGCGCTAGAAGTATTGAGAGCTTGTGAAGCGCGTGTCCGCGTGCGCCACCGGGAGATGAGAGAGAGTTTAAACACCCTGGCTTTAACTGTTATGCCATTTATAGCGCCAAAACGCTATTTATTGTTTGAATTTCGCATTAAAGGAACTGTATGTAAGAAATGTATTTCAATTAATCATAAAATGGCCCTGATATGTCACTAGACATTAAGAAATCATGTTAATTTCAAATACTTATATCACTGACAACGGTTGTCCGGCCAAGATATTGTCATTTTAAAAGTGAAGTTGCAGCCCTCAACTGATGTTGATGTTGACATGTTGTGTCATGCCTGAAGCGCCACCCTCCACCTATCTACCAATCACGAAGTCAGTAGTGTTTCTGCATTCGGGTTGCCAGCTCTGCTCTAGTTACCACAGCTGCAGCTACAAACTTTTTGGATAAACAATGTCTAACTTTACGAAACCTAAACGGCCTCGTTATGAATCAGAAAAACGTTGTGACAGTGTCCGAGATAAAACAAGGATTTGTATAAGAGATGCCTTTGAAAGATGGAGACGGCTGAAAACGGAGAATAATTTGAAGACTGATGCCAACGTTGCTAATTTTCTCCTGGACAGGTAAGGTTCATCTATGTTTGGCTAACTTGTACTTAATGTAAATGGACATTTCAAATATTCATGACAGTCGAACAAAGTTATGCATGTTCGTGCAAAGTAACGTTAGGTTAGCGCAGAAGGAGGAGGTGGGTCATTGAATTGAAAAGGTAACGTTAAGGAATTGTTTGGTAAATAAAAACGGCGAGTCGTCATTGCTAACATTAGTAATGCATTATCAGAGCCCGTTTCTCTGTCATTATGCTGGGACGCTGAGGAAAACAACATTAGCACGCCTATTATGGCAATGTGAAAACGTATTTGAGACAGTAGCCTAACGTTACCTCGGTAAAAATTATTCCTCATTCGTTCTTCGCATATATAGTGGACAAAACATGCTGCAAGTGGACCTGTATGACCATTGCTAATGTTATTTAGCTTTGCTGTAATTTTACTATAGTATTTTTTCATGTGGGAATGTACTGTCACATACGAGCGTTCATATTTACGATTATATTTGGCTAATCGCCATTAGTACATTTTTGCGATTCATAATTACTTCACAAAACATCGCTCTTGAAGCATAAACATAATTAACAGAAAGAAAAAAAACTTACTGTGTACGACACGTCACTTGCCATTGAAAGCTCCTACTAGCCTACGTTCCTGTTGGATCCTGCAGCCTAGCTGGCAACCTCGAGTCAGGGGAGGGGGAGAGGGGATACACCGCTCTACAGTTATTTGAAAGTGATTGCAGTACCAGTTTTGGCCACAGTCCTACATACAGCTCCTTTAAACCTTAAAAAAATGTAAAAGCTTAGACTTTGTTTAATATCAAAAGCAGGTTTGGCAATTTGGCGTGAGATTAAGTTGGACAGCGTGAGAGCGTGAGACAGAGCCTGAAAGCATGAGTATCACGCCAAATAAGTGAGAGTTGGCAACCCTGCCTTAGAGATGTTCTCTGCACATCCATCAGAATCTAGAAACATAAACAATTTGTCACAGAGCCAACAATATGTGGTATACAATGTCAGGTTTATTAGAAATAAATAAACTAGAGCACGTGGTTAAAATGCTGAAAAAAGTACGAATATACAGGATATATAATATATAATATCTTAAAGGTCCCATGGCATGAAATTTTCATGAGGTATTTCAACATTAATATGAGCCTTTGAGAAAATGACAGGCCAGACTAGCCAATCCTGAAGTCTCCTGGTTTGACGTCCAAGCAGGAACGGTTACCTCCCTTTCCTCCGCCCAGAGAATCTGGCACGCTCATGCAAACGCTCGAGAGATCATGGCTTGTGAACGAGTGAATGCTGGCAGTTTCTCAGTGTTTGGATGTACAAATGAAAACAGAAGTCTTTTTTCAGTTCCTTCTGATCTGTGATCAGTGATTTCTGATGTGTAGCTAATTATTTATTATTCGTGCACACGCTGCGGCTTCTCTCTCTCCCGACAGAACGGTGTTTTCGTGTTTTCTATCTTGTGAGTCAGTGTTTTTGTACGTCCTCGTGTCTATCTGTTCTACAATGTGCATACAGTCGTTTCTGCTCAACATCAGCAGACTCACATCTCTTTAGAGATAAACCTCACACACGCCGAAGCTCGGGCTGCACTGACCGGTCGGCCTTCAACATACCCGACCCCCAGGACTGCATCTGGCCCACAGCGGAGGCACCAAATGTGGCGCGAGATTAAGCAGAAGGGGGGTAAGTGTGAGGGTATCCGGGCTAGGCTAGCCAGCTATTCCCACAATAAACTGGATTACATTTGATTACTGCAGTTGTGTCTTTGTTTGCGCTGTGTACTCAATGCGCGTCACTGACACTTTTCATATGATTGGAACATATCTAAAAATAATGCTATTATCAACACTTACTCGTAACTCGTTCATCTCGACAGCTGTAATGGTACAAGTTGGTAATAAGGAGGAAGACGGACTCTGCGTGACTGGGACTCGTGTTTATTCAGAACTCTCAGATACAAACACAATAAACTCGCGCTGACTGCACAGCTCTCATAACTCAGTAGTTACTATAAATAACTTTGTTAGCAATCTCTCCGTCTCTGGTCCTCTGATGTTTGGTTCGCGAACAAATCATTCTTTTGAATCGGTTCTTTTTAGTGAACTGAATCAGTTCACCAAATCGGACTGAATCGTTCTAAACGGTTCGCGTCTCGAGTCAGCGCTGATCCATAATTTACTAAAGTTACTAACTTTCTGACATGAGTGACAGTCCCTCCGACTAGAAATAAACTAATAACCTGAAGTATATTCTAGTAACTACAACAGTTCACTGAACTGAGACATGCTGAGAACTGATGTGAAGTGAACTCAGGTCCATCCGTCTCTCTGGCAGCAGCTCGTGCGTCGTAGACCTCGTTAAACCACGCCCCCTCCGCTCATTTCAAATGCAAAGATGTCAGCCAATCACAACAGTGGGCGTTTTTACTGAAGTCTCACAGCAGACACGCCTGTTGAAACAGGGCATTCAGCCACAGGGCAAACATCAGTATAGAAAAAATGCCTTTTATTTCTAAATTATGACATTTTATGATGTAAAAACCATAATAACAATATAAGTACACCTCAGGAAACATTATAAAATAATAGAAAAATGCCATGCCATGGGACCTTTAAGATATCAGAATTTATGTTTTGGGGTTTCACAGATGCATGGAAATATATACGTGGTCAATAATTTTGTGGAAAACCATGTAAGATAAAAGAAAAAAGGTGTTTGAAATAGTTTCAGCCCATTTTCACGCTCCATGTGAGTGACGTCACCGATTAACCTTACAGTGCGAACTTTTAGGTTAAAATAATTTGATTAACTTCCATTCATCCATTGACAAATTGCCAGCAAAACGTTAACAAAACTATCAAAGCCCTCTTATCTTCACATAATATGTGATTAAAACCCCAAACTTTCATAAACAACAGCTCAAGGCTAAAGTTACCTCTCATTATGTTAGCCTAAAGGATGCTAACGGACTTTTTCCGAAGACACTAACGTTAAACTATTTCTATAAAGTAAATATTCAACAGAACAACAGAACAGTTGTATGTATATATGTGTAATTGAACATTATATGTGTAATTTTAGGGACTAAACTTACCTGAAATCAGTGAAAACAACAGTGACAGGACGCAGGCGGAGTCTTGCTGTATGTCAGACAAATTGTCGCCCCGTTTCCATGGTAACTCCCTCCGCTCCAGTTTAAAAGCGACTCGAATATTCAACACCCACGGCCATTAAAAACGTCATATGTCACTTACACAGCGTTTACATCAAGAATTAAAACATTACATAGGCCTACTGATGGAGTAGAAAATGTCCCGAAAGTTGATAACGTTGTTTAAGTGGATAGTGCAGCCTAGGCCTACATCATCACAGCCTAGGTTCATGCGTATATTAATAGTTACATTATTTATACACATTTTCGTGTGATTGGGCTCATTTTTACACTCTATGAGCTGTTTAATCCACGCGCCAGCTCGTGATGATTAGCTATGAAACAACAATAATCGATTGGATTATTCTAATATAGCTTGCTATCAGTTAAATGAGCAGAGACCACTGAAAGTAAGCATTCACATATTAGGCTACCTTTAAGTCCTTTTGATATTGAATGCCCAGCTGCATAAAACAGTCTCACTCAGTCACTGAATCGCCTCAATGGTAAAATGTTACTGATATGTTACTGATACACAAACAGAACGTAGCCTATCATTGGAGGTTTGGCATATGGTTGTATTTTGGTACTGTCATGACGTTTGTATTCCAACGTGCAGATTACGCTATTTTAAAACCGGAATAAAACGTCTACCAAAAGTTGTAGTTTGGTAGTAGACAAACGTAATATTTACGTTTTTTTGACTACTTAAAGAAAATGTACCAGGTTGGTATTTTTACAACGTTTTTGAAACGTTTTATTTTGGTTACATTATTTTTCTATTTAAAAAAACTTTTTTAAAACGTCTTTAAAACGTTGTACTGCAACATTACCTAATTGCAACCAAAATGCAATGTTGTGAAACGTTGTAAAAACGTTTTGTGTTTGCTGGGTTCCCTTACGAGAGTACTCTCGTATTGCGTTTTGCTAAAACGCTATGGGGGAATTCCTTTCCTCGAGATATTGAAGCAAATTTTTATCCAAAAATACCATGTACACGCAGTGCAGCTGCACAACTCTCAGCAGGAAGCAGCTGCGTGCTGATTCCCTGTGCCGCTGCAACTGCAGCAACCTATGGCGAGACCGTGGGGCGGGACGGACCAATCAGGTCCTTCCAAATTCCCGCCACAAGGGGCAACAGAATTTGCATAGCCAAGGGTATATAAGACCCACTCTCGCAAGGTTAGTCAGATTAATTCTTCTTCAGCGACTTGCTATCGTTGAGCTCCGGATCGAAGCCTGCCGTCGACACGCACCCAGCGGAACACGCAGCCTGAGGATGTCGGATTCTCCGCCTTCAACCTGCCTTCCAGCTGCGCCATCCGGCGTTAAAATATCCTTTATACTATGTAATATGTGTGTTATGCTGTGTGCGTTGCTGCCAACGCCACTTCTAAGAGCTTCTAGCTCTCCACCTCTCTTCTCTCGTGCCGCCGCGTGTTTACGCCGCGAACAGAGAACATTGGTCCTCCGCCGCTTCAAATAAAGCCGAGGACAGACGGAGCGCTCCTCTTCTCTCGTTCCGTCGCGCTAATGCGCCGCGGACAGAGAATGTGATACCCCCGCCGCTCTATGGCGCCGCAGGCATACGGAGCTCTCCTTTTCTCTCGTTCCGTCGCGCTGAGAAGCGCCGCGGACGGAGAAGGTTTTCCCCGCCGCACTGATGACGCCGCGGGCATACAGAGTTTCACTCCTTCCTCTCTCATCCCCACCGCTCTAAAATGGCCGTGGACAGAGAACATTATATCCCCGCTGCGGACATACAGAGCTCTCCCTTCCTCTCATTCCGTCGCGCTGAAACGCGCCGCGGACCGAGAAGGTTATATCCTCGCTGCGCTGATGACGCCGCAGATATATGAAGCTCTCCACGCGCCTCCCTCTCTCTCCTCCGCCGCTCTAAATGGCCGTGGACAGAGAATGTTATTCCCGCCGTGCTAAGGGCTCCGCGGGCATACGGGGCTTTTCACTCGCTCCTTCTCTTACTCGGCCGCCCTGAAATGGCCGCTGACAGAGAATGTGATACTGCCGCCACGCGGATGGAAGATGTGCACTTCTACACACGAGTGAACTCAACATAAGCTCTCCTCACTCTTCCTTCTCTCTCGCCCCGCCGCCCTGATGCCGCGGGCAGAGAATGCTAGAGGAGAGGTATGCGAACTCAGGCTGCTGGATGTACAGAGAACGCGCTTATGTCACAGCCGTTCTCGCTGCAGCGCGCGCTTGCTGCCAAAGGTAAACAGCTTTATATGGCAGCGCGCGCTCTCTGCACAGCGTGCGTTCGCTGACTAGAGCGCGTCATAACACGCGCTCTCCGTCTGAGCATAACGATGTCATAAAATGGCTGCCAAGCTTGCGCCTTTTTTTCCTCATATATCACTTCTCCCAGTTCCCCTATTCAGGCGGCTGGAGTGGTTCAACACTGTAGGCAATGTGTCCACTACATAGTGTGCACTCCTGCATAAGCACTGTTAAATTCAGTGCCACAAATCACTCAATAAACCTGATATTCTCCCAGTTCCCTTAGTTCAGGTGACTGGAGATGTAACATTGCAATAACTAGCCTGTGGCCAAACATCCTCAGTTGCACATTGACGCTGTTATGCGTTTACCTCTGTGAATTCGCTCGCTGGCGTACGCCGCGAATACTCTAATGTAGTGGCGCCCATTATTCAGTGCACGCCACCACACATTATTTACAATGAATCAGAGCTTTTCTAGTGGCTAGGTAGACCCGCGCCTGCAGAGCACGCGCTATCCATTAGCCCTGCCGCTAACGTGCACGTGGACTAATCCGCAAGAATGCGTCCACTTTACAGTAACACTATCTAAACACAGTGTTACGAGTTCGTCTGTAGGCAGGTGCCAACATCAAAGTTGTACCCCTACACTCAAGCGCTTCCCTATGTTCCCCAGCTCCCTGCACTCAGGTGGCTGGAAACATTATTCCTACAATCGACGAGCCCGCAAACAAACGCGCTCGCCTGTACACATGCACCATTTCCCCGGCGACACAAAGCGTTCGCCGCTATTCTGCGTTCTCCGGCCCCCTGCACTCAGGCGGCTGGGAACACTATTCCCTATTTACTATTTATGAGCCCGTGAGCAACGTGCTCTTCTGTACACAAACACTATCCCCTTGGTAAGCGCCACTTCCAAGGCGACCCAATAAGGCGTGCGTCACCATTCAGTGCACGCCGCCTCTCACAGTGCTACTAGCACAATGCATCCGGGCTAACAGGTCCCTGTTATTCAGTGACCCGCCCCACAAATTAATTCAACCCTTGGCTTTGATAACAAGGTTACTCGCTACAGTTCGCTCACAGACCACCGTGCTTTCGCACTGTGGTAGAGACAGCGGTGAGAAGCGACATGAGTCACGTGCTTCGAACCGAAATATCAAACTGTTAAATTAAGGGAGCGGTGGAAACCGTGCACCCCTCACAGAGCGAGTCAGGCTTTTACAGTCGCTACTTCCTTGTGCCAAAAGAAGGGTGGTGGTCTCAGGCCTTTCTAGATTTCAGACATCTGAACAAAGCCCTTTTGAAGCGCCCGTTCAGAATGTTGAGAATGAAACAAATCCTCGCGCACATCCGCCGGGTGATTGGGTTTTCACTGTGGATCTAAAGGATGCCTTTTTCCACATACAAATAGCCCCTCATTACAGGCCATTCTTGAGATTCGCCTTCGAGGGGAAAAGTTTACCAATACAAGGTGCTACCTTTTTGGTCTATCTCCCGCACGAAGTGCATGGAAGCGGCGCTAACCCCGCTGAGGCTTCGGGGAATGAGAATTCTCAATTATCTCGACGACTGGCTCAGAATAGCTCAGTCAGAGATACAGTTGTTAAACCACAGATCTTGGCTTCTCAACCATTTAGAATGTTTGGGACTCAGAATCAACGTGGCAAAGAGTTTATTGTCTCCCACACAGAAAGTTTTGTTTCTGGGAACAGTATTGGACTCACTGCAGATGAGCGTGCGACTGACGTCACAGCGCGCGCTCTCTGTTCTGAACCGAGCGGTTTCCCTCAGGTCCGGTGCACACATTCCTCTCAAACACTTTCAGAGGATGCTGGGTCTCATGGCCTCGGCGGCGCTAGTTCTCAGACTGGGTCTGTTGCACATGCGCCCCCTACAGCACTGGCTGAATCGCCGCGTTCCAGCTCACGCATGGCTCTCGGGCCGATTGCAAATCAAGGTAGACCACAGCTGTGTGTTGGCTCTGGCTCCTTGGAAAAATCCCGTCTGGTACCAGACAGGCGTGAGTTTGGGCACTGTTACGAAGTGGAAAGTTATCTCGACAGATGCATCCAACCTAGGTTGGGGAGCCCTTCACGAGGGCAGGCCAGTCTCCGGTCTCTGGTCAGACTCGGAGAAGAGCCTTCATATAAACTGTCTAGAGATGAAAGCGGTCACGATATCGCTAAGAGCTTTCCTTCCGTACATAAAATACCACCATGTCCTGATCCGAACGGACAGCAGGTCGATGGTAGCCTATATAAATCGCCAAGGCGGTCTGAGATCTGTCGATCTGCACTCAATGGCGGAAGAAGCCCTAATATGGGCAGAGCACAATCTGAGCTCGCTGAGAGCGACTCACGTGCCAGGCATTCTGAATTTGGGTCCAGACGTGCTGTCCAGGGGCAAAGTGTCCCCAGCAGAGTGGTCTCTTCACCCAAATATAATTCAGATAATTTGGGGCAAGTTTGGGGAGGCAAAAGTGGATCTTTTCGCCTCACAAGACAATGCTCAATGCCGAATATATTTCTCCAAGCACGAGGATGCGTTGGCCCACGAATGGCCCAACCTTCCTCTTTATGCGTTTCCCCCAATCTCAATGTTACCTCAGGTCATAGAGAGGATCAGGGAGAGCAAATGCGCTGTGCTTTTAATAGCCCCGCTTTGGAGAAATCAACCTTGGTTCTCACTGCTGAGTCAGATGTCAGATACAGCTCCGTGGCCGATCCCGCTGAGGAGAGACCTCCTCATGCAGGCGGAACGGCAGATCTGGCATCCCCGTCCCGATCTATGGGCGCTTCATGTCTGGCCCATCAACGGGTACATGAGAACCTTTTCGAAAGCGTTATGAATACTATTACTGAAGCTAGAGCCCCCGCGACCAGGCGGCTCTATTCAGGCAAATGGTCAGTCTTTTCAGACTGGTGTAAAGCGCGAAGTCTGACCCCACATGATTGTGCAGTGTCAGAGGTGCTTACATTTTTACAAGAGCTTCTGGACGCGGGTCGCTCCCCCTCCACGCTCAAAGTTTATGTGGCTGCTATAGCAGCGTATCACATTCAAGTGAACGGACTGTCACTAGGAAAGAGCGATCTCATTGTTCGCTCCCTTAAAGGGGCTAGAAGGCTTCACCCACCTCGCCCCACTTCAGTCCCTATATGGGACCTGTCCACGGTCCTGGATGCCATGAAGAGCTCTGCATTTGAGCCTCTGCATTCTGTGAGCTTAAAGCTCCTGTCACTAAAGACCGCTTTTCTGCTAGCGATTGCATCAGTTAAGCGAGTGGGTGATCTGCACGCGCTCTCTGTGAGCGCCTCGTGTCTGGAATTTGGGCCAAACGACTCCAAAGTCGTCCTCAAACCAAGACATGGATATGTACCTAAAGTGCTTTCAACTCTGTTCAGAGCACAGGTCATTTCACTTTCGGCACTTTCATCACACTCAGATGAAATAGATGCTAATTTACTCTGTCTTGTCAGAGCGCTGAGAATATACATAGAGCGTTCCGCTGCTTACAGGCAAACTGAACAGCTCTTTGTATGCTTTGGCGGCCGCACCCGAGGGTGCGCGGTTACAAAGCAGACCCTGTCACGGTGGATAGTGGATGCTATCTCACTGGCCTATGAGTCTAAAGATCTCAGTTGCCCCTTAGGCATTAAAGCCCATTCTACTAGAGGCATGGCCTCTTCGTGGGCTTGGTCTACTGGCATTTCTCTGAATGATATCTGTGCGGCGGCAGGCTGGGCCTCCCCGTCCACTTTTATCAGATTCTATAATTTAGATGTTCCGGCTTTACAAGCTGGGCTTAACCCCTTAAGGCTCGATAAGTCCGGCCTGGGTTGAATATTGTTAAGTCATAAGCATATTCTTTATATGGCCCGAAGCATCTGGCCACTCATTATTCCTGACCCGATTATGTCCGGTCTATACTTTTTATTGCACGAATATCGTGTTCATTTTCATGAGGGCCCGACTCAGGTCTGGCTCATTTTGAATTATTGATATCATACTACGGGCCCACCTAGGTTGGCTTTGTTTGGTGTCGTCGGCTTTAGAGCCGTTAAGCAAGCACGGCGTTTTGCATTGGTCCCCCATAGCGTTTTAGCAAAACGCAATACGAGAGTACTCTCGTAAGGGAACGTTTCGGTTACTAACGTAACCTCGGTTCCCTAAGATGAGGGAACGAGTATTGCGGGATCCGTGCTTGCTCACTTGCTCAGGAGTCGCTTCAGTCGATTAACCTGACTAACCTTGCGAGAGTGGGTCTTATATACCCTTGGCTATGCAAATTCTGTTGCCCCTTGTGGCGGGAATTTGGAAGGACCTGATTGGTCCGTCCCGCCCCACGGTCTCGCCATAGGTTGCTGCAGTTGCAGCGGCACAGCCAATCAGCACGCAGCTGCTTCCTGCTGAGAGTTGTGCAGCTGCACTGCGTGTACATGGTATTTTTGGATAAAAATTTGCTTCAATATCTCGAGGAAAGGAATTCCCCCATAGCGTTTTAGCAAAACGCAATACTCGTTCCCTCATCTTAGGGAACCGAGGTTACGTTAGTAACCGAAACGTTTTCTGTCATTCCTGCAGTTACACAAGCACCATCACTGCCAAGTGTCATAAGCACATTTAATGATCCTATCACACAATGTCCTTATTCACTATGTGTGTGTGTGTGTGTGAGTGTGTGTGTGTGTGTGTGAGAGAGAGAGAGAGAGAGAGAGAGAGAGAGAGAGAGAGAGAAGGTCTATATTAGATCTTATTGAATCATATAAGCTCATATTATATTTAACTGTCACACTTTAATGAGTAAATTAATTTATTTAATGGACAAATTAAACACAAACGTGTAAGGCTTTTCAGGGGCTGGAGATAGCGCTTTTTACAATGCCGATTGTTTCAAAGCAGCTTCACAGTGTTAAACAGAAAAAAAAATAATGCAACAGAATTTGATTCGGCTGTACAGCCGCTCCGGAGAAAACAGTGATGTCAATCAGCTCATTTCAATTATCATACAGTGACAATGCGGGCAGATCAGTAATTTAGTTGAATATTTAGTGTCCCCAACTAAGCAAGCCAAAAGCCAAAGGCAACAGTGGCAAGGAACAAAAACTCCATCAGGGGCATAATGGAGAAAAATAAACCTTGGGAGAAACCAGGCTCAGTCGGGGTGCCAGTTCTCCTCTGGCCAATTAACAAACAGTGTATGGTTATTATTATGGCAACTTGACAGGTCAGAAGTCATATACGATCGGGACATTCAGAATATTTGTCCAGTTCCATCTGATTAAAGATCAGAGTCATCACGCCGGAGACGGGTTTATTGAGGATGCCATTTTGATGAGGCAATTTCAGGGGAGTCTAATCACGGTCTCTACAGACACTTCAGGGTCCTGCGTTGGTTATGTCTGGCCGCAGGTCGACCATCTGATCTGGATACGGCCCGGATCCGGCTGACTGCAGTAAACCTTGGGATAAAACAGAGACTATCATTAGCGTAGATGCCATTCTTCTGATGATGTAACGAGTACATCATGTGTTATTGGAAGTGTTCCCGGTTCCGGGTGACCTAGTTAATGCAGCCTAACAATCATTTAACTGATTTGAATAATATAAATTGATAATATTCTATGTGTATGCCATAGTAAAGAGATGTGTTTTTAGTCTAGATTTAAACTGACAGAGTGTGTCTGCTTCCCGAACAATGCTAGGAAGACTTTTCCACAGTTTAGGTGCTCCACTCGCCTCTCGACGTCCCAGGAGAAGGGCCCTACCACCACCCCCTTAGGAAGGATGGCCTCGGCCGGCGCCTCCTCTGGGAGTCCCGAACAGATGAGAGAAGGCATCAGGCTTAACATTCTTGGAACTCTGCCTGTACGAGAGGGTGAGGTTGAACCGCCCAAAGAAGAGTTCCCATAGAGCCCGGCGTAAACGCAACCTCCTGACTGAATGGACATACTCAAGGTTCTTATGATCCGTCCAAACCAGGAAGGGTATCACTCTCCCCTCCAGCCAATGATGCCCAAGGTATTCCTGACTGCCAGCCACTCCCTGTTACTAATGCCGTAGTTATGTTCAGCTTGGCTCAATTAATGGGACAACCCTCTACAATGCGAGTAAATCGTCACTCTGGGCGATTAAATCATATCTAACATTAGCCATTGGCTAATAAATTCTCAGATTTTGCTCGCCAGTGTGCGTTAGATACTAAGAATAAGTTGAGCATAAATATATTTTTACTCTCTGAACACTCTGAATGAGCGCTTGGAGTTTCGCTCTCGTCAAGCGATCGATACGATTTCAAATCAGCTCATCTGACATATCATAAACTCTAGTGTGAAGAACTTCGACCGTCGAACTTGAAGAACCGTCGCTTTGCTGAGTGCGTTTCTCTCTCTCACACACACACACACACACACACACACACAGAGAGAGAGAGAGAGTCTTACATATCACGCAAAATCAACGCGCTACATGTTAACAATATTTTTTGTTGTATTTTCCTGTCAAAATAACCGAGTTCAATTGGAATTATTCAGCTTTTACAAACAAGCAGAAGATATGCCATTTTTTTCCGGTAGTGGGCGGAACTAATGCACAAACGGCAATCTCATTGGCTGGCGCTCATCTTTTCCTGTCCCTGTTTAGATTTCAGCAAATCAGTTTGAGCGAATGCTGTCAACGTGATCAATATTCATGAACCCAGCAGCTCATCAATCCTTAGTGCGTTCTATATTGTTATTAGTAGTAGAATTAGTAGTATTATTATATTTTAATAATATAATATAATTACTATTATCTATTTTTTTTACAGAAACACCAACAATATCTTAAGCATCACCACCAGTCCAAAGTTCAGTTAAATGACAAATATGCATTCATACATGGTTACCAACAGTTTTAGTTCTAATGACTAAAGTTCTATCATTAAATAGTGCTTGATTATCATATCATAATTGATTATCATAATATCAAAATTGATTATCATAATATCATAATATAGTCTAATGCTTGTTTGACTATGTTAAGCGTGTAAGTTAGATATTTGAAAAGCTGTGCCATTTTACAAAGATATCGATACATTTGTAAATATATATATATATATATATATATACAATGTATAAAGTATAATATGATATATAATAAAGTATATCAGTCTGGCGACTAAATAAAAAAATGTACTAGCCAAAGGCGATTCTATTGCCAAGGTGTGCGTAGAGGGTTGTGGGAGAAGAAAGCACAGGGGTGCACCTTCCCATCCTGAGGGCTCCGCTGAGACAGAAACGCACCTACCCCGACATCGGAGGCATCCACCTCGACTATTAACTGTCTTTCAGGATCTGGAATAGAAAGAACAGGAGCAGAGTTGAAACAGGACTTAATAGCATCAAAGGACTCCTGGGCCTGACTATTCCATCTGAACGTTATCTCCTCTTCATTGCCTGCCCAGACGTGACAGCTCTAGCAGCTTGTTCTATTCTGAAGGTTGTATAAAACATTTGTATTACAAACTATTCTCATGTTTATAGCCTCTTTAAGATATGTATTTTATTACAATCATTTATTGCTCGATTGTAAGTCACTATGAATAAATGTAAATGTGAATTGAATACCATTTCGGGAAATCTATCACATCTGCATGGGTCAAGTACCAGAAAATAATTTTATTTTTCCCACAACACAACTTTTCGTTTAACAATAGAGCCATTATGCAAAATTGGCACGTGTTCAATAATCCAACTGTAAATATGAAAGCAAAACTGTTCTTCTGCGCGTCATAGATTATATCTGAATTTTGCCATCAAACCCACTGACTGGATGTGTATTTATATACAAACAGTACTACTCATATGAATATTGTTTTTCATTATTAAAACCGCACAACACACAGTCAGAGTTGCCTTTTCAAAGAGTAGAGTCAATGCCATATGAAACAGGGACAAACTGATGTGAAGGGAACAGAATTTACCTTCAGAGTGGGAGTAAAAACTTAATTGGATGATTTAAAATAGCACAAATACACTAAGAAATATTTCAGTAGGAGAAATGCATTTTTTTAACTTATTTGGAGACTACAGGATGTTTTAAAATGTGTTTAAAGCTTCTAAGATCTCACCTGATGTGTAGAAACACATGATGACAAAAGAACCAATTAATTCATATTTGAAAGGGGATTTTGGAAAGAGTGTTTGAAAGATCAGGGTTCAGGAAGTTAAACACTGTTTGGTAAACTTAAAACATTGTTAGGTAAACTAAAGAGCAGTTCTTCTCCATTCTGCAAAGGCCAAGTACAATAAACAAATTGTTTTTTTTTATAAATATATATTATTTATTTAATTATTTATATATATATATATATATATATATATATATATATATATATATATATATATATATATATATTTTTTTTTTTACAAAGGAATCGTGCAAAACTTTCTTTTGCGGCCATTTTTGGGGAAGCATTGTAGTTTAACTGGAAGCTTCTCAATCAACCCTAAAGGGCATGCAACTGTAGATATGAAAGCAAAACACGTCATTGATTATAGGGGAAGCATTGTAGTTTAACTGGAAGCTTCTCAATCAACCCTAAAGGGCATGCAACTGTAGATATGAAAGCAAAACACGTCATTGATTATAGGGGAAGCATTGTAGTTTAACTGGAAGCTTCTCAATCAACCCTAAAGGGCATGCAACTGTAGATATGAAAGCAAAACACGTCATTGATTATAGGGGAAGCATTGTAGTTTAACTGGAAGCTTCTCAATCAACCCTAAAGGGCATGCAACTGTAGATATGAAAGCAAAACACGTCATTGATTATATCTGACTTTTGGCTTGTTTTGCCAGAAGTGCCAGAGTGTCAAGACTCTCTGAATTACGGGCCAACCTCATTGCAGTATGCGCCCCGATCTTTCTGCTCCACTTCCTTATATTGTTCAGACCAACACTGAAATCTCTTTCGAATAGAAACACATGCTAACAATGGTAATTTACATTTAAAAACTGTCCCATATGACCTGTATTGATGAGACAAAATGGCTCCAAAAGCCACACCCACCATCATAAGTAAAATATCTCTAAGCTCTAAAAACTCTTATTAATATTTAATGTTTCTGATATAAGTTTTTCTGTGAAATGCGTTAAGTTGAACAGAAGAAAGCCCAATCTAGGACCTGCCCTGTACAGTTTAAGAAGACTATTATTTTGCTACACAGACCTGGGGAAGGGCTGATGACGTCACATGCTCAGATTTGCTTGACAAATCGGCGGAAAGGGGCGTCTCATGACTGCCCACATGTGAAAAACGAATTTTTAAGTCATTTATCCGTTTTTACCCGTGAAACAAAAAATCAAGCCGAAATCTTGTTTTTTCTTTTCTTTTAAAATGAAAAAAACAATAAAGGAGCCGTTTTCTCGTTTTTTGCTTATTTAATTTCAAAAATTACACTGTATTCAGCACAAACTGGGCTACCATAATATGAGAGCAACTGTATGTACATGGTTGTATTTTTGAGAGAAATATGTTTATGCATGGGTAAAGGATATTATATATTATATATATTATACACTCACCTAAAGGATTATTAGGAACACCATACTAATACTGTGTTTGACCCCCTTTCGCCTTCAGAACTGCCTTAATTCTACGTGGCATTGATTCAACAAGGTGCTGAAAGCATTCTTTAGAAATGTTGGCCATATTGATAGGATAGCATCTTGCAGTTGATGGAGATTTGTGGGATGCACATCCATGACACGAAGCTCCCGTTCCACCACATCCCAAAGATGCTCTATTGGGTTGAGATCTGATGACTGTGGGGGCCATTTTAGTACAGTGAACTCATTGTCATGTTCAAGAAACCAATTTGAAATGATTCGAGCTTTGTGACATGGAGCATTATCCTGCTGGAAGTAGCCATCAGAGGATGGGTACATGGTGGTCATAGAGGGATGGACATGGTCAGAAACAATGCTCAGGTAGGCCGTGGCATTTAAACAATGCCCAATTGGCACTAAGGGGCCTAAAGTGTGCCAAGAAAACATCCCCCACACCATAACACCACCACCACCAGCCTGCACAGTGGTAACAAGGCATGATGGATCCATGTTCTCATTCTGTTTACGCCAAATTCTGACTCTACCATCTGAATGTCTCAACAGAAATCGAGACTCATCAGACCAGGCAACATTTTTCCAGTCTTCAACTGTCCAATTTTGGTGAGCTCATGCAAATTGTAGCCTCTTTTTCCTCTTTGTAGTGGAGATGAGTGGTACCCGGTGGGGTCTTCTGCTGTTGTAGCCCATCCGCCTCAAGGTTGTGCGTGTTGTGGCTTCACAAATGCTTTGCTGCATACCTCGGTTGTAACGAGTGGTTATTTCAGTCAAAGTTGCTCTTCTATCAGCTTGAGTCAGTCGGCCCATTCTTCTCTGACCTCTAGCATCAACAAGGCATTTTCGCCCACAGGACTGCCGCATACTGGATGTTTTTCCCTTTTCACATCATTCTTTGTAAACCCTAGAAATGGTTGTGCGTGAAAATCCCAGTAACTGAGCAGATTGTGAAATACTCAAACTGGCCCGTCTGGCACCAACCACCATGCCACGCTCAAAATTGCTTAAATCACCTTTCTTTCCCATTCTGACATTCAGTTTGGAGTTCAGGAGATTGTCTTGACCAGGACCACACCCCTAAATGCATTGAAGCAACTGCCATGTGATTGGTTAATTAGATAATTGCATTAATGAGAAATTGAACAGGTGTTCCTAATAATCCTTTAGGTGAGTGTATATTGTACTTATCTACTACTATTGTACTAGTCTCATGCTAAAAGACATGTCAATGTCTGAGCAGACATTTGTGAATAAAAGCTTTATTGTTGTGACACTAGGCTCTTTTACAATAAACACATTATAATCTGTCCAAAACAGGCCAAATAAATCTTGTCTAAACAGTCTTGCGTGTATGACATCTTAGGTTGCAGCAGGATTCATATTTAAACGGTCTTTGTGCGTTTAATATTCACAGATGCTAACAGAATAAACTTAACAGAATAAAGCCTACCTTACAATCAGCCCTGAATCCGTTGCTTTAAGAAATGAAAAGCTTTTCATGAGGTGAATTATAGCTCAACACGTCTCAAAATGATGTAGCTGAAGTAACGTTACAGCGCTTCACTAGATGTGTTTGTATGAGTTGATGTGTGGGCGTCGACTCTGGATCTTCAGTATTTGAATCTGAAAGAGCGCATGCTCCGTGGGCGTGGTCGCATTAGCGGATAATGGAGTGGCTCGCGAAAGACTGACATCTATCACTTTTCAACCAGATTACATAAACACAGCATATTTGTTTTCGTAAAACCTGACATTTCAACGTTTCTTTAGACATATGTCTCATGTTTGTGAAACAAGTATTCACTAAGCTAGAGGTCATTTTCTGAAGACTATCTGAATGAACGTCTTTGACAGACAGGCTGCAGATCGGGCATCATGTTTTGTTTTTATTGTGACTGTACGCAAAAAAAAAAAAGAAACTTAACAAATTATAATGATGTATAACACTTCCCTGAATGATAAAAAACGACAGAGTTATTTGAGTCTCTTTGGCACTGATAAGAAAAAAAGAGAGCCAATCGCGCCGGCGCGACCACTGACTAGAGGGGTTAAGGCTTTGATTATAAAGTTAATTAGGATATATACGATTATATTAAAGTGGCAGTGGATCTCAGAATCCAACCTTTCACTCAAGACAACACTCCTGACTACTTTGGCCTCCATTAAGAGGGGTGGATGACCTGCAAGCATTTTGCAAGCAGTGGATCTTAGAATCCAACCTTTCACTCAAGACAGCACTCCTGACTGCATTGGCCTCCATTAAGAGGGTCGGGGACCTGCAAGCATTTTCAGTCAATGACTCATGCCTGAAATTCAGACCAGCCAACTCTCACGTAATTCTGAGACCCCAGTCCGGATAAATGCCCAAAGTTCCTTTCACTCCTTTCAAGAACCAGGTGGTGAACCTGCAAACACTACCCTCAGAGGAGGTAGACTCAGCCCTTGCTCTGCTCTGTCCCATCCTCCTTTTGGGTTTGTACATGGACCAAACACAGAGCTTCAGAACCTCAGAGCAACTGAGGGTTACCCTAACCCTAACCCTTCGTCTGTTATGGGGGACAGCAGAAAGGGAAGGCTGTCTCCAAGTCGAGGTTGGCCCACTGGATAGTGAATGCCATAGTTTTGGCATACCAAGCCTTAGGTCAGCCTTTTCCTCTAGGGGTGCACATTCTTCCTGGGCATTGACATACAGCGCCTCACTAGCAGACATTTGTAGAGCTGTGGGCTGGGCAACTCCCAAAACATTTGCAAGGTTTTCCAACCTCCTTGTAGAGCCTGTGTCTTCCTGAGTACTCGCTTTAACTAGATGGTAGATGCTGGGGATGCACTCCCTTGCTTGTCTTGCTTGCAGCGCCATTCCTTTCCTAAGGACTGGATAAGTGTGCTTATCCTGCTCCCCAGGTAGTTCCCCAACTGGCGAATCCTGGTGAGAGTCCTCCAGCACCCTTAGCAGTCAGAAGGGGCAGAGCGTGTGCAGAGTGCTCTCGTAAATATGCCCAGTTGGTCTGCCCCTGTGCCAGGCCAGGTGCACATATGTTGCTTACTTAATCCAGACGGTCCCATATACGTATCTTCCATGGTACGGTTCACATGTTGGCAAATTCTGCCTGTGTTGTCTCCCCCTAAGAGAGTTCCCTAAGAGTTCCCAAAGTTCCCTAAGAGACCTCCATATGTTGCACTGCCCCATTAGTCAGTCCATATGTGTAAAACACCACATGATACCTCCCTGCGGGCAGGATGTGGCCTCCGTAGCATTCCTTTTCGTCTGGAAAAGGCATGCTTTCCTAGCCTGACGTCGTCATACTGAATTCTAGTCAGAATTTGAGTCTGATACTGCTCCGTTGGGCTGTGATTATGGGGCGTGTTTCAACTGAACCAGGAAAGACCTCAATTGGATAGACCTACAACCAATCAGAGCAACGGAGCGACGCATAACGTTAGTTGTCAAATGTCAACAGAACTCAACTGCACTGTTGCCATGTTCGCGGGTTGAAGCAACCCCAATTATGTGATATACAGACCCAGGAATGCGAATTTTAGCAGGCATCCCATAACCAAAATAAAAAAATAACACATATTTTACCCCCCAAATGCCCTTTTTTCCCCGGAGAACCCCCCTGGAAAGCTATTGGGCTTGTTTTTGGCTAGTTTTGAGGAACGTTAGCAATTGGGCGGGTTTTGTTGTAAAGACTCGGCAACCCTGTCTGCACGCACGCTGGAATAAGTTAGAAGAAAAAGATGAGTGTAAACGATCTTTGCCGGTGTTGTAAAAAAAGGATACACAGAGTACTTACCAACACGATCATCATTTCTGAGAGAAATAGTAAAGGTGAACGCATATACGAACAAGTTTTCCGTTTAGGATTAGAACAAATTCAACCCAAGCACCTTTGATGACGTGGATGATTACGTTACTGTTTATCATCTGTCCATCATCGTCTAAAGCCCGCCCTGACAATTTCATTGGTCCGAACAGTTTCTGTTCGGGCATAATTACTTCTCTACCAATCAAGTCCAGACCGAACTGCCTGAGTTAAAATGTTGTGGGCGGGGCTAAGTTCGGCTGGCATCCAGGCTAATGCTTTCCCAGTGTTATCCAATAATCTCACTGTTAGGGTTAAGGCCCTTTCACACTGGACGCGATTTTGATGTGCAAATAATAAAAGTTATTTTTTGATCAGCTGTTTGTGTAATGAGTGCTTCCACACCAAACACGAATGTGCTATGGCAAAAAAAAAATCATTTATTTTTTCCGCTTCGATGTCGATTTTTTAAAACTCTCGCACCAACAGAATAGGTTTCAACCAATCATATACAAGGAAACAATGGTGACGAAATGATAACGTTTTAGCTCCTGTACAAGGTTAGCATAATCCCCTTTAAGAGTGAGTGAACCCAAAACCTTCTTTTCGGACTTTTAAAGAAAATGAAAAGCTCATCTTCACTGGATGATGAAGTGTCCGTGTTTTCTCAGCTGTCGCTGCAAATGTTTTGGAATGGTGGAGCTCTGAAACGTCACAGACGTCGCAAATTAGTGTCGTGGCTGATGTGAATGGTATTGACGCGAACTATTTGCATGCAAAATATTTGCTTTTCCGCTTCGCTTTTTGTTAAATAGTTCCGGTGTGAAAGGGCCTTTAGAAGGAACAGCAGTGTTTGGCCTTCTCAACATAAAGCCCTATCCCATCCTCAACCCCAGCAGGTGCAGGGGGTCAGGAGGCTTACGTAGCGCTGGAAGGAGTAGCAATAGTGAGGCTTTGGTAGGGATCCCAATTCATTGTGCACGACTGCACACGTGCTTCCTTATATACCCACTTGAGGTGCGGAGTGTGCAATGCAAATCTTTCACGCCAATGTGCATTGGCTTGTTTAGTTTAAACCCAAAGGTGATTGGTCTCTCAGGCGATATCCCAATTCGTTGGTTCGCTCCGACGTGTCAATAGCACCCTAGACGTTTGTTTTAATTCTTGAAAAGAAAATTTAAAGTTAAATAAAAATATCTCCCTTTGGAGTGGACCTTGATCTTTGTAACCTTGCAGAACTTTGTTGTGCTCAAACAGCAACATTATAGACTAATTAAAGTCGAAAAATAAACCTTATAACACAATATAAGACGCACATTGTAAAACTACCACGTCTCCATCACAAAGGTGCCCATGTGTCAACATAACCCAAAACTTTAGCTACAACCTGTCCACATACAAAACCTGAGCAGAGGATACAACACGCGTTAAACACTTTTCACTTTCCACTTTTCAAATACTTTCTTCATTTTTATTGAAAATAAATGCCTTTCCAATCTGATATGTGATGGGAAAATGAAGAGCGAATTTAGCACAAGAACCTTGGGTCAAATTGCGTCAAAGCTTTCTGCCACGAATCTTAGCCCTACAGTATTGCAACTGTAAACAATTTATTTTCTTCCGTAATTTTGTCTATCCCAACCAGACGCCAGTGGGTGGATAGCATTTGCCAACAAAGCGTGTTTTTTGCACTTTGTGTAAATAGACACTCCAATAGAAAAATCTTTGCGAAGATGGTTGGTAACAGATTTTAAACATCGACTGAGCCCAAATTACATTAATAATCGGACTGAGAGTGTGTTCCTGGCTTTACGGAATGAACCTGCACTTGGAATTGAAAAGTCTTACCGTTACATGTGGTCTGATGTATGACTAAAAATGACGTTAGGAATAAAAACATTAAATTAATTAGCTGCGCACTGTGCGCAGTACTTGGTAGCCTTGTTGTCTGCCTAAATGAATTATAAATAAACATAAAAAACTAGTAGGCTATTTGCAGTATATTAAATAGTTTTTGAGCTGATTATTTTGCACTGAAGTGAGTCTGACACTCGAGTCTGTCGGCCCTGACAGCGTTGCATCACGTGCACCTGCGCAATATCATAGCCTATGATTTCCGAAAATAAAGTACTATGTTGTCAACTAGATATCATCACAAGAACTTTTGAGGAATATGCAACATAATTTAGACAATTGTTTTTGTCATATGTATTATAATAATTGACAGACACTATCATTTCAGCCGCTCTGTGCAGCTCGAACTCATAGCTCAGCTGAGCTCAGCTTCGCGGCTGAGACTATTAACTTAAAGCTTTTATTCTTAAACACAAAAGGCACGTCCACTTTAATAAAAAAGGAATATTTATTTAACAAGCCAGATCAAGAGCAGAAAAAACACTCTCACAATATACAGAAAACTAGCCTTCTTCAATCTGTCTCTCTTCTCCAGCGGGTTGGGCTAATCCAAAAGTGAAAACATTGGGGGTGTTCTGAAGACAGATTGTTACCAGTGAAACAGGGGTGCTCTAAAAACCCCCCCATTAGCAATTAGTGCTTTCCAACGGATGAAATGAACGCAGCACGGCAAAACTGATGAAATGAACGCGGCACGGCAAAACTGATGAAATGAACGCGGCAAAAAATCGACCAATCAGAATTTTGGTCGAGCCAGAACGTATCGACTAAAAATCGACTAATCGACTGGGAGATTACAGCCCTAGTCTGATGGACAGGTTCTCTCCCTTATCAATGTGAGTCCTTTTTATAGAATTTTATATCGCTGCTGTTTTTCTAACATTTTCTAACAAACAACTGAAAATTATAGGCTAAGTGAATGATCGAACACACAAGCAGGCCCAACAACTAAATTGCCTAACACAGCTGTCAATCAAATTCATCAAAAATGATTTGAGATGTTATAATAATTTTGTAATTACAATACAATTATTTAACAAATATTATTTTTGTATAATAAACATGCAAATGCTTCCCCCCCATCTCATGTTGCTGTTCAAAGTAGAAATTAATGAATATATGCTTAATAATAAAATAATGAATGTTTGTTTCTTTACAGACATTTATTTATAGACTAAAAAAGATTTGTGTGAAGATTCTGTGAAAATGCTACTTTTCTGTTCTACTACACTAATATTATACAGGTTATAAAAACATCACTAAAAAAAACATGAGGGTGAATAATAAGGGTGAATAAAATTTTCTAAAATTACTTTGAGTTGTTCCTTGAAACATTATCATCTGTAAAGTGTACTGCCACAATTTCATAAAAGGAACCCAAAACAGCATTAGTGGGAATGCAATAGTAACAGGAGAGCATTGTTACCCTCACAGAAAGTTACCCTCTTCTGCTGTTCCTTGTTTGCTCATTAGTTCTCTGTGTATATAGTAATATAGTTTCTTTAGAACCTTGTCTAGTGTTGCATAATGTTTGCATAATTTCTGCTGCATTTTAGTTTCATTTTTAATGTCACGTGATTTAAAGGAATCAGATGAATTTACAGCAAGTGCTTTGTATGCAAGAAAACAAATTCTTCTCCACATTAAAAAAAAATACACATAAAAAGTGTTTTACTGATAACCATTTAATACAAGTTTCTATTTGTTAATCTTATGATATGCACTTCTACAGCTTTAAAGGGTTAGTTCACCCAAAAATGAAAATTCTGTCATTAATTCCTCACCCTCATGTCGTTGGACACCCGTCAGACCTCCGTTCATCTTCGGAACACAAATGAAGATATTTTAGTGTAAAGCTGATGCTGAGAAAGGCTTCAGATAGGCCTCCATTGCCATTCAGTACATTTACACTCACAAGACCCATAAAAGGCACTTAAAACGTCGTTACAAAGTCCATCTCACCACAGTGGCTCTACAATAATTTTACGATAAGACGACAATAGTTTTTGTGCGCAAAAAAAAAATCAAAATAACACCTTTATCCAACTTGTTCTTGTCTTCCGTGTGTGTCTCCACGACGCATGCGCGAGAATATGACGCAGATCCGGCGTTCGGACACATGACCCAGAAGCGATTTGTTTACAAGCAGAGGAAGACGCGCGTATCTAAGCTGTTGAATTCTACATTGATCGTGCTTTAGGTCTCGGTGTAGTTCTCAAATGGGGTTAAAGTGTGCATTTCATGGATTCCCGAACGCCGGCGCTACGTCATATTCTCGCGCATACGTCGTGGAGACATACACGGAAGACAAGAAGAGGTTGAATAAAGTCGTTATTTTAATTTTTTTTTTGCGCACAAAAACTATTGTCGTCGCATCGTAAAATTATTGTAGAGTCACTGTGGGGAGATGGACTTTGTAACGAATTTTTAAGTGCCTTTTATGGGTCTTGGGAGTGTAAATGTACTGAATGCCAATGGAGGCCTATCTGAAGCCTTTCTCAGCCATCAGCTTTCAACTAAAATATCTTCATTTGTGTTCCGAAGATGAACGGAGGTCTTACGGGTGTCGAACGACATGAGGGTGAGTAATTAATGACAGAATTTTCATTTTTGGGTGAACTAACCCTTTAATTCATCTCCGTTAATATTAATTTCAACATTGTCTAACACATTAAGTAACAGTTTATAATAAGTATAAAGAAATAAAGCACTTACAAATCCTTAACCAACTATTAGATCGTAATTAATTCATAGTTTATATATTGTAGTCTATCCATTGTTAATATATTAAAAGGCTCTATACAAATAGTTCTTCCTTCATTAAAAAAATACTAATATTTATTAAGCTCACAAAAATAGATAATGTTGCATATGCTTTAACAAATGATTAACCTTAAACAATAAATGATGTACAGTATTTAAAACCAGTAGTAAATTAATTGTTAATTGGTTATTAGGAGTAAATAGTTCTCAATTTAGGTAATTGAAAATCTAAAAATCTAAAATTCTCCAAAAAGCTTTTGTTTACAGTTGCAGAATGACCTGCAAATCTATTCCATCTCTGACATTTTCTGACAGTCCTGCTTTAAAACCCTTAATAGCACAGAATCTGCTCTTTTAAAAGTTTTAAATTATATTTTAATGTCCACAGACAGTGGTGATACCATGGCCTTCGTGCTCGTAGATTTGAGCTCAGCTTTTGACTTTGTGGATCACAGGATTCTTTTATTTCTGCTTGAACAGTCGATTGGCATCGCAAGTATGGTATTGAAATCGTTCCAATCTTTTCTGTCAAATAGAAGTTTTTCCGTCAATTTTGGTGTCCATTTATCCTGTGGCTCACGTCACCTGTGGTGTACCCCAGGGATCGATTTTAGCACCATTACTACCTATGGGATCAATTATGAGTAAATTTGGGGTTTTTTTGTACCACTGCTATGCGGACAATACACAACTCTATATACCTGTAAAACGCAAAGATAACTTGGCATATAAGAGACTGGAAGCCTGCTTGCACAAACTTAAATTGTGGCTCACAAATAACTTCATGTTACTTAATGACAATAAAACCCAAATCATTCAATTTGGGCTTAAAGAGCACTCAGATGAAAACTCTGTTGACCTCAGCACCCATACTCCATATCTAACTTCTTATGTTAAAGATCTAGGATTCTTACCAAATTATAGCTTTAAATTAGATAAACAAACCAACGGCATTGTTAGTACCACACGGTAACCCTTTACTGTAAATTTCCAGGGAATTTCTCACAGTATTGTACTGTATTTCCATAAAGCAGTAATATACTGTATCTTTTACAGCACATCTGTGAATATACAGCACTTTTCTGTATTCAGCCCGCTAAATTCATAATACAGTATCACACTGTAAAGACATTGAATTGTGGGATTGATTTCTTTCGCGCTCATTTAAGATCAGATGCGAAAAGAACAGACAGCAAACTCAACTTGTCAGCGGCACTCAACTGAACAGAATCATTAATCCTGTAATCATGTTTAAACCCGTGTAACTTATATCTGTGAATATGTGAGCAGTTTTTACGTTTTTTTGTGTGCTTTGGTTGAATCAGTTCGCGTTTCAAAACATTACGTTAGTTGCCTGTGACGCAGCAGAAAATGGAGGACGTTTAACATTACATGAAGACGGGAGGAAAAAATGTGTCATCTGTAGAAGACGATGAGGAGTTTAGAGCTTAAGAAGATGGAAAAATTTTCGACTGAGTATTGATACGGTAAGCCAACTACGTTTTGCGTTCGCATTTTGACATTGTTTACACGAATGGTTTGATTTTGAGAACGCGATTTGTTACCGCACGAACAATCTGTTCTCACCTCTTTACCAAGATAAGTTAATGCAATATTTCACATAATATTCAACATTTACCATGTCATTTGTGTGACCTGCTTTTGATGCCTATTTTCTTCCCTCCGTTTCAGGCTTGTATTATAAACCGAAGACGGTCCAGTGCATGTAAACAAGCTACGTAAGTGCTTAGTAAGCAAGTTCACATCAGTGCTAGTTATAGTTTGTAAACAAAAATGCTATGGTGTAAGTTCTGTGATCGTGCTTTTGAATTATTGTCAGCATTTTGCCACCTCATGAAAATCCATAGTCATGTTCCTAATACTTCTTTCAAATGTGGTATTCCATAATTTAGTTTTTCAAAAGCAAACCAACCAACGATGACGTTCGGAGCATACTTTCCAGAGGAGAAGTTAGATGGTGTTATCCTTCAAGCAGATGTAAGTAAGGATTATTCAACAAATCTCATTCATCTGTAATGTTTTATGTTTACTCATATTTGTGCTGTCCTTTTTAAAAATTGTTTCAGGAATTTGCAAATCCATCTGATGTCCGACAAACTGTACATTTGCCAGAGAGTCCACGCCTTAAAATTTTTGGTATGTAAAAATTAAAGTGGTAGTTTCACCCTAAATTGAAAAGCAAGTTATCATTTACTCACCCCACTGCAATTTATTATTATTTTATTCATTAATATTTTTGTGTTGTTTCCAGTCCAGATGTCTATTAAATGCTTCTTCATGTAAGAATTTTTAGATAAGTTAAGTATTGTCTTGTTTTCTGAAAAAAAAAAAACAATAAGTGAGTTTATGCTTAAAAGCATCAGAGTTCTTTTAATAGTTATGCAGAACTGTGAATAGACAACTACATAGAACATTCTTTTAATTATTCATTTATTTTATTTTTCATTTACAGGTCAATCTCTGAGCAACCAGCGCTGGATGTCAAGTTGTGTGTGAAGGAGCACAGCCCAACTTCATCACTGGCCTGGCAGCGCTGTTTGTCTCCTTCTATAACTTCAACTTGCAGTACAAGGAAGAGACCAGCATGCACCCTTGAGTTTGTTCAGAGGTTTGTCATTAGCATATTTGCCATTAATATTGTAGCAATTATGGGTGCAGACATAATTAATGAATCTTCCAATGATTCGATCAAATGAACATCCCCGTTCATAAAGCACAATTCAGCTCCAGGAAATCGAACATCGATCACGAGGGAGATGGGGGCTTGATTCTGCCCCGGAGCTACTAGTTCTGACTTCCTATGGACTCGCCACCAAACTCAGTTAAAAGAGGACAAAGGGCTCGTGGTTGTCACAAGACAAAGAAACAACCAGACCTCTGTCTTTGCAATGACCAGTAAATGAACTCCACGACACAGCTAAAACTCCAAGTAAGCTCACAGAAACTGTTAGCTTATGGAGTACATCAAATAACTGATTATTGGACTTTCATTCAAATAGCCTTCGACATAACTTGTTAGTGTGTTTACAACTAATACACGTTAGTTAGACTATTAGGCATGTATATTACTCACAATTCAGGCAATTATGTAACTATTGAATGAGTGGATGAAAAAGCATTGTGTTTGATACCGGTGTGTTCGTATGGGTATAATCCAACAGATGAGCTGAATGAAATCTTTATAGAATTGATCATGTCCTTATAGTAAGAAATTAGGTCTAAATTTACTCTCTGCTTAAGAACAGGAAACTAAATTCTATAGTTAACCCAATTTTGTGGGAGGGGTGGAGACACAGTTAATTGTTAATTGAAGTCTAATTGGCCAGAACCCATCCAGGGGATGGGCAAATGTTTGAGTTTAATCTCAGAACACGAACGAAAAGTTCAGTTCTGTACAGTTCAGACCAGAAGCAGTGCAGAGTTCAGCTCAAGTTCGGTTCCAGTTCGGTTCGAGCTGGTTCGCGGCCTGTTCGCAGTTCAGAGATGAGCTAAGTCCTAGCAGTTTGACCAGAGGGAGTTCTGAACGGAGTTCCCAGGAGACGGTCTGACTATCGTGACAGACCAACATCAGAGAAAATGGGTTAACAACGATTTCATTCAGGCCATCTGCTTTTCTCTCACTTTCCTTTCTTTTACTTAAAGTTTATTTTATTTCCGTTAAGTCTCGGGTTCTGTTAAGTTTCGCCGCAAAAGTCTCTCAACCACGAGTTTCTAACAGCGCGCTCCAACTTCAAACAACGCCCACAAGACTTCCATCCAGCCGCCAACACCCCACGTGATTGGCTTCCCCAGACGTCGACCAGACCTTCAGCGAATCAAAGATCCGGGAAAATCCCTGTCCAGCCAGGAAAAGGGAATCCCCCTTGTCAGACGACACGCGAAACACAAACGCAAGTAACGCCTTTTTGATTCCAAGCTGAACTGGTGCATTAGATCAAATGTAATAACCCTGCCTAAGAAACGATAGGAGGTTAAATTACTGATCAATGGTTTCTTCAGGTCATGTTTCATAAATGCATAGATTGCTTAGGATTTCATAATTTCTCTCTCTTAGAACTTATTCTTTCCTCACCTTCTTCCTTTCTGCAATGTGTGAATGTGCGAGCGTGTGTGTTTATGTTAGATATTAGTTTGATGTGTTAGATTAGTCAATAAAGTTCCGTTTGTATTCAAAGATAACTGTTCTTGTGTTATGTGCTTATCAATTTAATGTCTTGAACTGCCGATCTAAGTTACCTGGCTGTTAAATAGTGTTTCACTATTGTTCGGATGTTAATATCCGCTGCAGAGTTGATATTTACGGCCCGTTCAAATGAACGCTAGAAGAGTCATTTGCTCGGCTGTAAAATAGACTCTCAAAATTCCCTATGAATTCATTAAATTCATTCATTTGAGCTAAATATACATGTTTCCCTTTAACAGAGCCCCCTTTAAGTTATTACATATCGGCGGACGAATAAGTTAAGGGGTAAACATTAATTCTGAATTATTTATAATATATAGTGTCATTCGAGTCTTTCGTTTTAATTCAGTTCCCCGTTGAGTTATTATTTTATCTGACTCATAGTCGCTACAATATATTTTAGATTGAATTGTCACTAACCTCATCTTGACAGCATATATTAAGGACTGTACAGCTGACTACAGGGATGAACAACATGGCCCTGGTTTCACAGACAGGGCTTATTTTAAAGGGATTGTTCACCCAAAAATTTAAATCCACCCATGTTTTACTCACCCTTAAATGGTTAGTTCACTCAAAAAATGAAAATTCTGTCATCATTTACTTGCCCTCAAGTTGTTCCAAACCTGTATGAGTTTCTTTGTTCTTCTGAACACAAAAGAAGATATTTTGAAGAATGTTTAATCAAGCAGAGCAACCATTGACTACCATATTAGGGGAAAAAATACTATGGTTGTCAATGGTTGCTCTATCTGCTTGGTTACAAACATTCTTTAAAATATATTCTTTTGTGTTCAGAAGAACAAAAAAACTCATACAGGTTTGGAACAACTTGAGGGCGAGTAAATAATGACAGAATTTTCATTTTTGGGTGAACTAACCCTTTAAGTTATCCGGTGTGTATATGACTTTCTACTTTCAGAGAAACACAATCGGAGTTAAATTAAATAATGTCCTGCAAATCCAAGCTTTATAATGGCAGTGAATGGCTGGTTCAGAGTTGAAGTCCCAAAACAGTGCATTCATTTATTATAAAAGTGCTCCGGGGGTTAATAAATCAACATGCCTTGTGGGTCAAAGTTCACTCTTTTGGCGCAAATCAACGTTTAGGGCAGTCTGCATGATGCAAGTTATTACAGTTAATAATGTTTTAAATATGTATATTTTTCTTACACAAATGCATCAATTCATTTAGAAACCCTTTATTAACCCCCGAAGCTGTCTGGATTACTTAAATATTGGATGGATGCACTTTTAGGTCATCAACTTTAAACCAGCCATTCACTGCCATTATAAAGCTGGTAAGAGCCAGAATATTATTTAATATAACTCCTATTGTACTCGTCTAAAAGAAAAAAGTCATATACACATAGGATGGCTTGAGGGTGAGTAAATCATGGGCTAATTTTCATTTTTGACTGACCTATCCTTTTATGCCAGGTGTAGACCTTAGTAAAATTAGGGTATTTGAGCACCTTTTATAAAAATGTCATTTTTGTTAAATTACTGGTGTGCATCTTGAGACAAAACAATGGCACTGACATTTTAAGATATGTCAGTGCAAGTTGTGTTCAGTTAAGACCGCTCAAACACACATTTTAAATGATGTTTAACATTATCACGTAGTCTTGCAATTGAGTTAAAGTATTGAAGTCATAAGGGATTCTGGCAATGTGCTGCATTTATGGCTGCATTTCCAATGATACTTAGATGGGACCTGATTAACGACCTGATGAGGGGATGATATTGTTAAGCTGTGCAGTGTAACCAGTGCAGAATTTTTTTTTTAATTGATCACAACATTCAACATTGCATCTTTTCATGTTGTTTAATTTTATCCAAACAGACTAGTCGTTAAAACAGATAGCTGGTGACTTTCTGTCTGTCTTTCTGTCTGTAACATTTAATCTATAAATTTAATAATTTTTTCTTCTGTTTTTTTTTAGACGTTTTCTTGACATCAATCCAGAACGTGGATCAAAAACAAAGAAAGGAAAAGTAACTTCAAAGAAAACTGGCCATGTTGTGCCAAAAAAGAACATTTCAGGCAATTTTATCTTAATCTTTTTTTTTTTTAATAAATGTTTTAAACCCCAAAGAATGTTGTTTTCTATTTCCTATTTTGACTACTGTTATGAAACTCTAAAGTATAATGTTTCTAATTATGTATTTTAAAAAAGTATTGATGTAGAGAACAGTTTAATACTGTAAAATTGTGATATTACAGTAGGATACAGTATTTGATAATTACAGCACAGTACTGTAAATGCTGTTTACAGTAGCTGTCCTGTAAAAATACAGTAAGTGGCTGGCAACCCAGCTGCCAGTATTTTACTGTAAATTTACAGCATAACATTTTACAGTACAGTACTGTAAAATCTGTTCACAGAAGTTGTTCTGTAAAAATACAGTAAGTGGCTGGCAACCCAGCTGCCAGTATTTTACTGTAAATTTACAGCGAAAAGTTTTACAGTGCAGTTTTTACCAAATTTGACAGTTAGCCAAAGTTAAAACTTTCCTAAGCAGAAAAAGTTTTGAAACTCTCCTTCATGCTTTTTTCTCAAGGCGACTCAACTATTGCAATTCTTTGTATTCTTGGTTACCTCTCTCTTCCATCTCTTGCCTTCAAATGGTAAAAAAAAAAAAAAAAGCGGCTGCACATCTACTTACGCAAGGGATGTTCCAATACCACTTTTTCCAGAACAAGTCCGATACCAACACATTTATTTTTTGTAAAATACATGTATCTTTATTGCATTTTTGATTTATTACTAATATTTGGCAGAGGAACCAAAAGAATATGAATAAAATGCGTTGGCTTAGCAAATAGATATTTCCTTCAGTTAATTTCATGCCTAATTATGCCTGTTCAAATGTATTGGAGCTTTATATGAACTTTCACTGTTCATATTATTGCTCTATCATATTTTACCTTTAATAGCACAGTGAATATTTTAACATTTTCTTTTCAACTGTTTAAGTTAACTTAAGACATAACCGACTATATTTCACAATGATACTTGCCTATATGGGCATTTTGACATAATTTTTCGTGTGAATTTGTTTGTTAAAGCTCAAGAAGACATTAGAGAGAGAACTTTATTCACGTGCTGTCTGAGGCAGCTCAGGGCGCGCGCTTCGGATGTCTGCCCAAAGAAAATATCTTGAAAACATAATTTTATTACATTACTGTAGAACCACTCGCTATACATAAATCATGTAACAGGTCATGCTTTTACTTGCACATACAATTTAGTTTTAATTCAAACAACACGTGTGCTGGGTGAATGATTTGCAATCAAGAGTTGTGTTCATGCTCTCTCTCTTTACCATCAGTTAACGTTAGTAATATGCTTCTCATTTTACTTTCTTTGCTATTGCTATCAGCCCGAACTACAAACTTCCAGCGATGTCTTACAATCCTTCCAGATCACTCAGATCCCAAAATGGAAATCTTTTGTTGGTACCACAATCTTGCCCGCAACGCAGGCGAGCCTTCGCAGTAGCTGTGAAACAGCCTGTCACTACCTGTCAGAACTGCTTCTACATTAGTCAAATTTAAATCCATGTTAAAAACGCGTCTTTTTTTCTCGTGCTTTAACTCTTTGTAATTTGTATGTTTCTTGCTTTTATGTGCAGCACTTTGGCCAACTGAGATTGATTTGAAATGTGCTTTATAAATTAAATGGAATTGAACTGAAGTGCTTTAAACCACTTTATTGGTGGGTTTCATGTTTTATGGAGGCTTTGCATAGATTTTTTTACACTGTAGGCCTAAAAACTGTATATTGCATCCCCTAACACTAAGCCAAATTTACATAATTTAACCATGTGATGTCATGAGCATTTGCATGTATTTTTTCTACATTGTCTATCACATGTGCAATTTACATTTTTTTTGTGCATAGACATAAAAACATACAGTTTTGACAAAATGAGTGTTATTTATTTTTAAATATATATATATTAATTACAGTGACAATGAATGAAAAACTCACTTCTTAACTTTTCTCATAGCTGTATCCATGTTGAAAAGGTGGTGGTCATTGCATGCATGTGACATGCATTCTTGTTCGTTAAACAAATCAGATGTACAGACATGATAAGCAATGCAAATAAAAAACAAATTTCTTCTGTGAGCTGCATCCTGCTTTTATGAAAATCTTATATGCTTTCACAATTTTTTATATCCCCAATGTTCTAACACGACTTTGTATTAGCACTTTGTTATTGCCTCCTTAAGATGAATCTTGTTTTCCTATGTGTAAGTCGCTTTGGATAAAAGTCTTTTATTTCATTTCTGAAAGCACACACATATAGTATGAAGATGTGTTGCATTGCATACTCACCAATTGGATTTGGTTGGGAGGGACCTAATTCTTCATAACATAGAGTAGTATTTTAGCTGGACATTATTCAGCCAGAAACTCTTCATAGACTCCAGGTGTGTACAAATATTTATACCTCTGTTTTTTCTATTTTGTTTTGTTTAGTTTTTTTCCTTTCTTGAAATTATTTAACAGGGCATATTACATAATATTACTCTTGCACACATATACAAATACATTGGTTGTTTAGTAGTACTACACTGTTTTACAAATAAGCAAATTTAAAATAAAATAAAAAATCTGAGAAAAAAAAAACCTTTTTGTTGTCAGTAGATAAGTTGAGATCTTCTGTGAGGTTCAGTTCGGCAGCGGTTACATATTCCAGGTGAGCTGAATTTACATGAACAATTTTTACATTTTAAAAGGTGAAGATTTTAGGTAATTACAGTTTTTATGTGATTTTGGTAATAGATTAATAACAATAATGGATGTGAAGGACTCCAAATAGAGTATGTGCACAAAGTTTTATATTAATATTTAAATACAAATGTGTAACAAAGAGAGTATTGGCATTTTCAGTTGTGAATGTTTCCTTACTGTTGCAGGAAATAAGAATTTTACTATTTTGATGTTGTATTGGTGCATTTTTATTGGTAACACTTTACAATAAGGTTCATTAGTTAACATTAGTTAACCACATAGTTAACATACACTAATAATGAACTGCACATCTACAGCATATTAATCTTTGTTAATGTTAATTTCAACATTTACTAATAAGTTATTCAAATCTAAATGTGTATTAGTTAACATTATTTAATGCACTGTGAACTAACATGAACAAACACTGAACAGCTGTATTTTTATTAACTAACACTAACAAAGATTAATAAATACAGTAACACATATATTGGTAAGTTTATGTTAATACATGAAACCTTATTGTTAAGCGTTAACATTTTATTAATAGCATATACAATATCACAAAAACCTGACAGATTTCAATAAAATGTGTGATTTAAGTGAACAGTGTGTTGTGGTGTTGTGACAGAGACTGATGTGACTACACATATATTCTGTTATGCTGTGAAATGTATTGTGTGTACAAATCTTGGCCTCCTTCCAAAGTAAATTTAAGTAAATAGCCAGTTATTTTTAGAACTTAGTGCACACAAAACACTGCAATGATATACATCTAGGCTACACAAACAAAAAAGAAATATATGTTTATCCCATGTTTAGTTAAGAGTAAGATTTTACATCTAACATGATTTACATTTTCAATATCTGCGAGATCAGTATTTTATCCAATTTATTATCACAGGGACAAAACATACTTGTCATATAACGTGTGTGAAGACAAAGAGAGAATACGGCAAGAATCTAATTGTGAGCTGTATTTAATAAAACATTGTATGTATAACACAACATTGTATGTAAAATAACAGGGTCCAAAGGTAAATCCAAAACAAAAAATGTAGGCATATCCAAAAGAACTCAAACACAACTGGATAGCTACCCAGCTAGCACATTTTTGTTCAAAGAATATTTTCCAAACCTTTTGATTATGGAAATGTTAAAATGTCAAGTTTTCTTAATGTTAGTGGTACTTTTTTTTTTAGGTAAATTAAATTCCTGAAACATTCTTTCAACTTCTATTATTTGTTATTAATAACACACATTTTTACTATTCAATACAATGGAGAACTTTATATTGACATACCATCCAACCGTAAGCCATTTTTTAAGCCATAAAGTTAGATTCTTGTATTTCAATATTTATGTATGGGCCCAAATGTGCCAAGATGGCCGCCGCCACGCCAGAGCCCTCAGCCAAGATGGTCCAGGGAGGACTTTGTGTCCCGTCCAGAGTCCCGAGGTTGGCTCCAGAGACCGACCAGAGTCCAGTGATGACTGCAGTCTCAGTGCTCAACCTAGGGCTTGCGCCAGTAACAGAGCACAGCCAGGAGCCCGCTCACATGCCAGAATTGTTAGACTTTATTCAACTAATTTAAGACCGTACTTATGAGGATACCTGACAAAGCGGACATTTTGGAATAATTCTGTTAGTTCGTTCAAGCATGAAAGAGAACTCATGCAGCCGTGCGCTGCCTGTGTGCACGAGTGTGTGTGTCTATCACTATCTATTTATCACAGACACTAGATTAACAGACGCGCGACAGAACAGATTTAAGTTCTTATTTTTTCATCAGATCACTCTTGAATGGTTTAATAGAAATTTAATGAATGATTATATACTGTAACATATCCTTGCTTTTAACAGAAAATATTCAGATATAACCCCCTTTGTAATCGTTAACATTTTCACAAGTAACTGTAATTCAATTACACTTTTTTTTTAGTAGACTGGAGAGTGACAGAGAAGGTCTTCTGTGAGGTCGACAAATTTAATCGAGTGATCACCATGAATTCCAGGTAAGTAGAAATATGCACTTTCTTCAAGAGATAAATCATGCGGGACAATTTAAAGGGGGGAGGGGGGTGTCCACTGTATAGAGCAATACTCTAATAATGGAATGAAATTAGTGGGCTAAAGTCAGTCACACCTTGACTTTCTTCCAAATAATTGAATTCATAAAATTATTAATAAAGGCACATAGTTTCTGCACATTTTTGTTTTTCTGAATTGTGTGAAATGGCTAATAAAAATAGGTATCATGATCACCAAGGTGAATTGGTTTAGTCTTGACTTCTGGTCTTGAGTGACAGTGTTGGGGCAGGAAATCTGTTTGTCAAGTGCCTAATAAATACAGATATGGAAAGAAAAAGGTCAATGCCATCAGGAGCCCAGTTTAGAAAAAATGAAAAGAAGACAAAAATACAAAAGAGAAAGGTATGCAACTATGTTCTCTCTGTATGATTATTACGGTATCCATGTTATGAATGAAGGGCTAATGTTAATTGGTGGGTATAACTCGTTTGTTAGCCTTCTTGCTATGATGCTTTAACAACAATTCGGTTTTAGCTCAACAAACACACAATCTAATTTCACCATAATATTGTGGGCTTTTTCAACAAAACAGTTACAAGTTCAGTTATTATTTATTTCCATCAGTTGGGTTAACGTCAGGCCCAGTAATTACACAACGGAATTTTCAAATCTGTAGGTAGTTTCAAAGACGAACATTTGCCATTTGCTACAACTCTATTTCGTGACAAAGTAGGCCTATAGTTAAACAAGTCATAACTAAAAGTGTGCTATGCATAGAATTCTATGCAGTTATGGTTCCTCACTGAAAGTTAGGCCGCATAATTTACACTGCAGGTGTTGATGGCCAAATGGCCAATTCCGATTTTTAGACTACACAGATTTTTTTTTTTGGATGACCCGCTTACAGGGCCGGCCCGTGGCATAGGCGGATTAGGCAAAGGCTAGGGGCGCCATTCATCCATAGGGGCGCCAAAATGTATTACTGATACTATTTTATTCATATTAATTTGAAATATTACCAAATAAAGCGCAAAAAAACTTAACTAAGTCCCCCGCATCTTCCCGGTCCGCCTCATCAATCTCCCCCGCCGAGCTACTTGAAGTGCGTCAGAAATATAACGCGCGATCAGTTTAACGTTGGGAATTTGTTGTGTCGCGTCGCCTCTCGCCGCATCTAATGTAGACAGGATTGCTTTCATTTTTTAGGGTGCTTGGCCGCTCGCTCCAGGTGCAGACAAGGTGAAAGTTGCCTGATAATTTATGACGGATGGCCGAATTGTAGTGTCATAAAAAACAGAAGCCCTCTGATGCAGGCAAGATAAGGGAAATACTGCAAAAATGCTCTTCTTATTTAGTATTTTTGTCTTGTTTCTAGTCTAAATATCTAAAAATTCTTAAACAAAGATGCATTTACTAGATAAGTAAAATTATATTTTTTCTTAAGTGAGTTTATGTTTAAAACAAGCTGAATTATCTGCCAATGGGGTGAGAAAAATAATCTTGTTTCTGTCCCGAACAGAAATAAGATAATTTTTCTCACCCCATTTGGCAGATAATGCTAGTTTTAAGCTAAAACTCACTTCATTTTGATTTTTTCCCCCAGAAAACAAGGAAAAAATTATCTAATGTCATTTTACTAGAAAATACATCTTGATTTAAGAATTTTTTGATGTTTGGATTGGACACAAGAAAAAATTACTAAATAAGAAGAGCATTTTTTGCAGTGTAAAGACAGAGGTAAAGTGATGTAATGAATTAACTGTTTATTTAATTGCATAGTAGTAAAATACTAATGTACGCTAATTAATTCCAGTTTTACCTTAAACTATATGCAAGCAGAATCATATCTGTTTTTTTTAAACGCATGTAATATAACTTTTTTTATAGCCTAATGTTTTTACTCTACAGTTGTGCAGTTTTAAGGGGACATATGGACATTTTAAAATGTATTTGTCGAAATTAGTAATGATATTTATATACAGGTTTATTTAAAATAGCAACATTTTATGTAAATTTAAATATCTAAATTTCTCAGTTTAATTCATGATGAAAACATGAATGTGCATATTAGTGGAAGTTTGCTGCCATCTACTGGAAAACAAACACTTTTGCTAGTTCTCAATAGTTTGTGCATAAATGTTAGATGCAATTACTTGTTATTTGTGTTTAGGCTGTAATGTGGCGTAGGTGCTATTTTTGTATAGTTTAACTATCATCAGCCTTTTAAAAAATAAAATAATAATAATATCATGAACATAATGACGGGGTAGAATGGACTGGACATCATATAAAACAACAACAATAAAAATTAAAAAACATCAATGCATTAAAAAAATAAAACAGTACCAGTGTTTCTGCAACTTAGACTGAAAACATGTAGTGATAAACCTTGATAAAAGGGGCACCAAGTAAAATCTTGCCTAGGGCAGCAAAGCCGGCCCTGCCCGCTTAACTTACATCATCTTTAAAAAGTGACTCGTATCCGATATCTGCATTTACACAACACTTGGCAAAACAAGAAAAAAAAAAGCATTATGATATCGTGAAATCAATTTCAATAGCACATAGAGTTTAATTTATTAACATGAAATATATAAAAACTATTTTAATGCAATGGTTTCATCCTCCTTGCATCAAAATAATTATTTAGTAGCCTACAAATTCTTCACGACATGTTTGTGTGCAGTTTATTTTGTGCTTTCACTGGAACGAATAGTCTCCACAACGGGACTGAAGCGTGCATCTGTGCACGAGCCGCTGTCACTGACAACGACGGGGAGTAGGCTACTCAGCAAAAGCAACACATTTATTTTAAACAAACGAGCAAGATTAATACTCTGCTAGTTAACAAGAGATGTTTAATTTGTTATAGATGTATCTGTACCCCGATCTGATTCAAAAAGTCACTTTTTCAATTACGTACGACCATGGGTGTCACAAGGCCCCAATTAGAGGGGCTTCAGTCCCCCCAAAATGTGATTAACTTTTAAAACATGAAACTGGCGGGAGGCTTCGGCTTCGTCCCAGTCTGCGTTATCAGTATGTTCTTCAATCCGCAGCAGCGCCGTGCAGAGCGCACGTCAGAAGCAGAGGTGTGTGTTCATCTGAGCCTCATTGGTCTGTCACCGCTCGTCAATGTCAAAATATTTGAGAAAACCAATCATATCAGAGTAAGCCAGCTTTATGTTCACACAGAAGCTGATGAAGGGTGAATTTAAGCAGCGCGTCTCGACACATTTCATATTTGATCTCCTTTAAAGTCAGAAATGTTGAACAAATTACAAAAATATTCAGGCAAATGAATAAACTTTTGTCTAATTTCATCATTTTTTATTGAAAATAGTCCTATGTAATGGATTCATAATGTAATTAACAAACAAAGAAATATTAACAAACGAACAAATATTATTTAACAACGCTCGAAGGAGGTCTTGTCCGGGGTGCAATTCAATGTACAACCGCCGCTGACTCCAGCTTCGATATTTGACTACTGTTTATGATAAAACTTAACCTGACAAGCCAGACCCACATCATGATGTTGGGTCTGGAAACTCACCATTGACAGGGCTCAATCCGAGGGGCGGGATAAACGGTTGTCTTTCAAATTCTCTCTACACGCAATTGGATAGCGCCATGAGCGCCACACAACCAACCAGAGCGAAGAAGAAGGTGAAGCCGAGCTAACGTTAGTTGATAGACTTTCGCCGTATCCGGTAGGCAAAACCTCGAACATCTTCTTTTCTTAAGAATGACTTCAGTGCCGTTCTTTTCTCAAATAAAAGCTTAACTCCAAGTCTTCCAGAGTCACGGCCAAAGCCGATTCAAAAGGCCGCTGTTCGTCAGCTTTGTTTACGAGTAACATGTAGAGCCTCCGTAACTCTGCCATGACGTACCGTCATTATGTTAAGACTGCCCACCGACTTAACACACGCTGTGATTGGCCTGACCAGAGTTTGGTTTTTCCAGCTCTCAGCTCTACCGAGAGTTGCTAGACTACACTCGCGGCAAAATACATTTTCTGCCGCTAAGGAAACTCGCTGGCTGTTTAAAGGGAGTTTGGTGTTAAAGTGTATTATTAATCTTTTATGTTGTGTTAAGTAGCTTGATGCTAACTGTAGCTCTAATGCACCTATCACACCAGGAGCTATATTTTATTTCACATGAGCTACCAAAAGCATGCTTTTTTGTTTGTTTGTTAGCTAAAAATACTTCAGATAGTAGGTTTTAATGTAAAGTGTGATGAATGTGCGGTTGATGGCCAATCCAGAATGCCTGAATAGGTTATAATGCTTGAATAGAAACAAAAGAATTACTAAAAAAGGATAATGAGGTTTAAGTCATTCATGACAGACGTGAGTAAAAACAGAGTATGAATTAAGCAGTTGAAAGACTAGTTAGAAGACTGCAAGCATGTGTTTTGCAAGCCAATAACATAATGATAGCATCTTATCTTAGCATTCACTAAAAACTCACATGACATAGTCTTACAATATGCTTCGTAAAATGCATCATTTTAGAGATTTCATCCTCAGATTTGAAGCAAAAAGAAATGAAGCATGGAATCACTTTAGTTGTGGTTATAAGTTGTTATAATACATTCACATAATATTTTTATACATTTAAAAATATATTATTAATATTTTTTATTTTTGTTTTAATGTTTGAGCCTATACGTACATAGAACAAGCTCTAAATGTACTCACGTATTATAAGCCTTCTCTAAAAGATACGTTTTAAGTTTTGCTTTAAATAAAAATTCTGTAGATATTAATCTAATCGATAGCAGTAGGCTATTCCACAGTTTAGGGCCGACTATGGTAAAAGCCTGGTCTCCCTTTCTTTTGAGACGTGATCTAGGAACCTTCAGTAGCTTTTGATTTGATGATCTTAAACATCTAGCAGATATGTTAATAGTCACCAGATCAGAAAGATAGGAAGGTGCCAGCCCATATAAAGCCTTAAAAAAAAGTAAGATATTAAACTCTATTTTAAAGCACACCGGCAACCAATGGAGAGAGAGTAAGACGGGGGTAATGTGCTCATATTTGCGTGTGCCCGAGAGAAGTCTCGACAGCTGCATTTTGGATTATTTGCAAGCGGTTAATATAGGACTGACTAATACCTATATATAATGAATTACAATAGTCTAAACGTGAACATATAAATGCGTGCATTAGTCTCTCCAACTCAGTAGGAGTTTAAACGTTTTTAACTTTAGCTAGTAGTCGCAGCTGGAAAAAGCATGATTTGACTACTGCATTAATCTGTTTATGAAATTACAAGGCAGAGTCAAAAATGACACCCAAGTTTTTGACAGATGGCTTTACATAAGCAGCTAAACTGCCCAACACTTGATTTAAGCTGCCAGAGAAAGCTAATGGTCCAAACACAATTGCCTCAGTCTTACTCTCGTTGAGAAATTATTGGACATCCATGCCTTAATGTCTAATAAACAAGCAGTTAAAGCACAGAGACCAGAATTATCATTATGCTTAATAGGCACATATATCTGAGTGTCGTCTGCATAACAGTGAAATAATACTCTGTTTTTGAAAGATTTAACCCAAAGGGAGCATATACAAAGAAAACAAAATGGGGGCAAGGATAGATCCTTGGGGAACCCCGCAGGACAGGCGTGATTTAGAGGATAAATATCCATTTATATATACAGAAAAAGATATATTGTTAAAATAAGATTTGAACCAGTTCAGTGCCTGACCTTGAATACCTGCACAATGTTCAAGACGAGAAATCACAGATAAATAGTCAGAGTCAACAGATAATAAAATAGCATTGAACACTCTTAAAAGAGCAGTTTCTGTACTGTGCTTTTTTCTAAAAACCAGACTGAAAAGATTCAAAAACTCCATTTGACTCTAAAAAAGCAATAATTGGACAGAAGCTACCTTTTCAAGAATTTTTGAAATAAAGGGTAAATTAGAAATTGGCCTAAAATTTGAGAGAACTGTCACATCAAGGTTGGATTTTTCAACAGAGGTTTAACAACAGCATGCTTCAAATATTCTGGGACAAATTCTAACGAGAGAATCTTATTTATAATTGCTAGTATATAAGGTCCAATGACATCAAAAACATGAATAAAGCGGTGCGCAGGGATAATGTCAGATACAGATGAGGCTAATTTTAACTTCATAACCAGTTCCTGAAGAGAGGTTAGCGATATAGTTTCAAAAGCATTAAAAGATACAGTACAATCCTGAAGAAAGGGGGGGGGGGGATCATAGTTTATGGGGACAATAAGCTGTCTAATGTTGCGTATTTTGTTTGTAGAGAACCTTAAAAAGCGTTCACACACAGTGGCTGGGTCGTCAAAGTGCAGATCACTAGAAGGATTTATAACGGAGTTAATTGTTGAGAAAAGAATCTTATGTCTTTGATAATTTATAGCTATAATGTCAGACAAATACTTTGATTTAGCCTCCTTCACAGCCCTTTGATAATTAGTTAATGAAGTACGTAATATTTCTAATGACACATGCAACTTATCTTTTTTCTATTTCCGCTCTGCACATACTTGTCTCAGGGCCCGTGTATCATTATTTAGCCATGGTTCTGCCTTAGGTTTAAGATGCTTTCTCCAAAATGGAGCAATAGAGTCTAAAATTTCAGTACACGTAGAATTAAATAACATAAGTTGCTGTTCAGCATCCAGATTTTTTGAGGGACAGTCAAAAGAAACCAGTTTACTCGACTCACAAATGTGGGATGCAAAATCCTCATTAAAAGTAGGGCTAAACATACGCAACCAAGTAATAGGTTTCTTATCTTTAACAACCTGATCTGCAATAGAGCAAGTGAACAACACAGGTTTGTGATCCGAGAAACTTAGATCACAGATTTCAAGGTCATAAATAGTGACACCATATGACAAAATAAGATCAAATGTATGGCCGAGTAAGTGTGTAGGCCCCGTAACCATTTGGATTAAGTCAAACGAGTCAATAAGGCTGATAAACTCTTTAGCCAGTGGATTTGTATCGCAGCAGACATGAATATTAAAATCACCAACAATCAAAATTCTATCAAACTGTGTAAAAATCCCACCTAAAAAGTTGGTAAACTCATTTATAAAGTCTTTGTTTGGTTTTGGGGGACGGTATATAACAGCAATCGCTACAATTTTTACCTTTTTCAGTTTAAATAACAGTACCTCAAAACTGGAGAATCTCTCAGATTTTAAAGTCTGACCGGAGAAGCAGCTTTTAAGAACGCAAGCTTATACGCCACCCTTTCCAGTTCTTGCACAGTTAAAAAAAGAACAGTTTGAAGGCACAAGTTCAGAGAAAGGACTCACGTCCTCAATTGGCAACCAAGTCTCAGTAATGAATAAAAAGTCCAGCTCGTTTGTTCTAAAAAAGTCATGTAAAGTCTTGTTTACCACCGATCTTGCATTTATAAGGGCCATCTTAACTTGTACTGACTCATCAACGAGTCTGTGCTGCATGATTTAGTGGACGTATATTTCTGTGGTTTATTCCTCCTCAACGAAAGCGGAAAAGGGACGACCGACATTGTGCAGGGACTTGTAGAATATCTGGTAACACCGGTCGCATATACTGATGAGTAGCCTCCACAAATCGCTGCGAGACGAAACAACCGCTGACTGGCTGACACGCAGACTCACGCGTTAGCTGCATTTTTAGCTTAACAGCAAATCCTCCCCGCTTTCCTCTGCATCTGCGGCGTGTCCTCTGAGGAAAGTCCCATGGCGCTCGGCGCAAGCAGGCTGGAATAGACACCAGTACAGGTGGAGGTGGAGGTGGAAGTGGACAGTTAAAATAAGTTCCCCTCGGAGCGGTGTTAGATAAAGTTTCTACTCCGCTCCGTATATTAAGGAATGCTTGCTGATCATAGACCACAAGTGTACGAACCGTTTGCGCCAGGAAAGAGCTTAAACAAGCAACAAACAACACAGAGAACACAAGAGAGCAGGCACCATCATGGCTCCAAGCATCAAGTCATGAGTCTTCTGACTGCTCACATATTATTGTAGCAGAGTTTCAGACTTTAGCCATGAAAATGTTACAAGTAACAGAAATAAGCTCAAATGTCAGAGCATGTCAAAACACCTCCAGGGCCCAGAAAACAGCTCAGGGTTCAGAGGGTTACTCTCACATTTGTTACCATATATTTGCAGTAGTTTATATCCAGCTGGACACTTTTATGCATTTGTTATGCAGCGACGTGGCATATTTAAAGTTGGTGACATGAGAAAGCAAATTGTATCCTCATGAAGCCGACAGAAATATAAATCAGAAATGCATTTGATTTCAGTTTTTCTTATCGTCACTGTAACATAAAATGTGAAAGTATACATATAATATTAGGGCTGGGTATCGATTCAGATGTTCCGATTCGATTCGATTTCGATTAGCAAACTCTCAAACCGATTCGATTTCGATTCGATTTACAATTCTCGATTCGATTTCGATTCTTGATTCAACTCAATGAAAATAGATTTAACACAAATACTATATTTATAAAAAAGAACAGTGAACAAGTTTACAAGTGGGTAATTAAAAATAAATTATGAGCCACAAACCTGTATATTAAACTCTTTTTATTTTAGGTTCACTTGTGTACATTAAAACAGAACCCATCTCTATATTTCAAATGCATACAATTATGTTAAATATAATACAATTGTGTTTTATGGATATTTTGATAAATTTATTCTAAAACATAAAAAGGATATTGGATGATTTTCAGCAATTTTCAGTAAAGGACAAGCTTTTCTTGCGATTTAGCCGACCCTCATTCAGACTCTGTCCGTTTTTCTGAAGGCTTGTTCCTCCAGGGGCATCTGAGCTTTGATTCGTCCCCCGGATGATGCATTATATTTCGTCACTATCTCTGTTATTTGCGTGCCTTCCTTAGATGCGATTGCCATTTGATTTTATCTTCGCAACAAGCATATATGCGATACCGGGCAGGATCGACTGGAAACCCCCGGGACAGAGAACCGGGGCAGATTGAACGAGACCAGTTGAAACTTTAACTGGCTATATCTCGGAAACGCACCTGCGAAACCGTCTGTAATTTGGGTTGATCGTAGTGCCCGACAAGGCCTTTCGAGGATCGAGGTCGTAACCGGTAATGGGTGCTTTCTTTGCGGGGTGCGCCACTCGGTCATCTCTCTGCTTGGGGATGAGACGGAGCCCCCAGTGTCTGAGCCTCCCTCTGCACCACTCGTTACTTTTCATACACGAGAAGCGTGTTCCCGGACACAAGAAGTTGCCGTGGTAATTAACAATACCTTAACGTGCTGACTTATGTGGACTAATTTTTATTTGAGGAAATCTGTTTATAATATAGGCTAAGCTATTAGGTTTGAATTATTGGTCGTGCACTTTCTATTGACTGTTGATTTATCATTTGTGAGGCGCCATTTAAGCACTGAATGAAGGAATGACAGGCGCACCTCTCGCTCCTTTGTAACATCGCGCAAGGCCAATAAGAGGGTGACTTCTAGTGGAGAAGACTGGTAATTAGATTTACGTTAATTTTATGTTCAAATTTTACAAAATAAATATGGGAAAAAAAATCGATTCTTGGCCTTTGAGAATCGATTTAGAATCGACCACATTTAAAAAAAAATTTTTTTTTTTTTTTGCCCAGCCCTATATAATATACATATACTGTGTCTAATTAGAATGCTATGCCTAAGTGTGTAAAGATGGCCATCTTTAAGCATGACCGTTTGGATTTATATGAAATGGTAACACCATTTGTGTCCAACTAAGGTTAAGAAAAATATTGTTCATTGTTAATTTCAACATTACTAATAGATTTTCACATTTTAAAGTTGTCTCTTACATTAAAGGGTTACTTCACCCAAAAAAGAACATTCTGTCATTAATTACTCACCCTCATGTCGTCCATTTTTTTTATTGTTTGCGTGCTGGAGGTAAAATTAGGCGATTACGTTGTATGCAGTGATGTTAACATTTAAGCTAGCCGGTGAGAGAAAATGGCACTATCAAAAAGTCTAAAAAGGAAAGGCGACAGAGAAAATGGGGCATACAAAGAAGAATGGAAAGACAACTGCGTTCATCCTAACTGGTTTTGTGAATGTAAAGCCGGTGTGTCTCATCAGCAACAAAGTTGTCGCTGTTTGAAAAGAATATAATATCAGAATAACCATGAAGCATGGCACCTTTTTTTGCTGGTTGTCTTATCAATATTTTTGATAAAAAGGAAGCTGAATTTGAGTTGTTATTGGTCACGTGTTGGTGCTGATCCCCCGTGTTATAAGCAAACGTTTCAATGGTTCACTGTTTGTTTTATCATACAACACATTTCATGACGGCTATTTTAGAAGCGTGTCTAGCGAGACTCTTTTGAATGTCTTTCAGAACTTTTCAAATGAAAAGCCCACAATTCATCCCAAAATAAACACATTGCTGCAAAAACGTTCTCGTACTTTTTTTGAAGGCAAAATCACTAAAGCTTGATAGTGAGTAACTGTTGTTGTTGTAATCTCTCCGGTTCGCACATCCCGCTCCAAACTAACCCGGGTCTTTCTGCATAGGAGTCGGACACTCTAACAAGGAGCCTAAATGCTGCGACCTTTAGCGTCAGTCACTGTTACAGTCACAGCAGTGAGATTTACCTGGACAGCTCTTGCTAGCTGGCCTCCGTTACACTATTGCTGGCGGGCCAATTTTGGCCCGTGGGCCACCGGTTGCCGACCACTGCTGTAGAATCACAGGGCTGCTCTAATCAATAAAGTAAATTTAACTAGGCGATTCAGATCACAAAATGATGATAGTGTCAAAACATAACCAACAACATCTGATTGCATTTTCTCTTGGCATGTCTTGCTGTAATAACTTACAGCAGCCAGAGAAAATCTAATGCTATAAAGTCAAGGGTCAAGAGCCCAACTAAAGCAAACACTGATCTACAAAATGGTAAAAATGGTGACTCTGTCATTCTGTGATTCTGCTGGTTAATTGTGATTTCACTTTTTAACTTTAGTTAGTGTGTAATGTTGCTGTTTAACCCTCTGAAGTCTGAGCTGTTTTGGGGCCCTTTTGAAGTTTTGACATGCTCTGACATTTGTTTTTTTCAGTTGCTGTAATTACACTTTGTTCAACACATACTAGGCTACCATAATATCTGAGCAACATGTATGTACATGCTTGTATTTTTGAGAGAAAAATGTTTATGCAATGAAAAATGTTTTATTAAATTAAAATGTAGGCCTCAAAACACACAATAGATATGTGTCCACAAGACTTTTGACAAATGAGTGTTGTTGCCTTGAGTTTTTGCTTCAAAACTGATGTGAGAATCATTGAGCTTACTCATTCACATAAAACGTCTCGGGTTACGACTGTAACCCTTGTTCCCCTTCAAGGGAACTCGCACTGCGTCGTGGAGTGACAACACTCTGGGAACGCCCACAGCGTTACGCATCTGAAGTATGAATGAAATCAAGCCAATCTGATTGGTGGTGCGTCATGACGTAATAGATGACGGCACACCCGGAAGATACATAAGGGACGCTGATGCAAACACCCAACAGCACTTGCGATGAAGCGAGCGCTCTGACCGTGATGGGTGTGGCGACGAGACGCAGTGTCTCGTTCCCTTCTCGGGGAACAAGGGTTACAGTCGTAACCTGAGACGTTCCCCTTCGAGGGAACTCGCACTGCGTCGTCGAGTGACAACACTCTGGGAACGTTAATACCCACTAGGCCACACCGACATCACCCCCGTGCTAGTGTGAAGCTGGAGACGCGAGCACTCTAGCACCAGGCATCACCGGGAGGTGCAGACTGTAAAATCTTATGAAGGTGTGCAGGGTGGCCCACCCGGCCGCCTCGCAAACCTCCTGAAGCGAGACGCCAGAAAGGAGGGCCACTGAGGAGGCCATGCTCCTGGTGGAATGGGTCCTCACGGCCATGGGTGAAGGCAAATTGCGCACCCTATAAGCCGCGGCTATAGCCTGGACAATCCAGTTACTGATCGTCTGAGTCGATGCAGGCAGCCCTTTCTTGGGTGAGCCAAAGCACACCAGCAATTGGTCTGACCTTCTCCACTGGGAAGACTTCTCCAGATAAATACTTAAGGCTCTGACAGGACAGAGCAGGTGAAGTCTCCCCTCTTCCGTGCCCCTTGAGATGGCACCTTGGGTATATAGCCCAGTCTAGGGTGTAAGATGGCCCTAACTCCGCCAGGGGCAAATTCCAGGCAAGTTGGCGTGACCGCCAAGGCCTGGAGATCTCCCACTCTCCAGAGGTAATGGCAAGGAGAAAGGCCACCTTAAGGGTCAGGTTCTTCGGCTCAGCCGACTCCAGTGGCTCGAAGGGGGCCTCAGCCAACCCTTCAAGTACCACCGCCAGGTCCCAGGTTGGGACTCTGGAGCGAGCCGCAGGCCTCATCCTCCGAGCCCCACGAAGGAACTGTAGAACCAAATGGTGCTTCCCCAAGGGTCCATCACCTAGAGGTGCGTAGAAAGCCCCAAGGGCAGCCACGTACACCTTCAGGGTGGACGGGGTAAGACCAGAGGAGAAGCGATCTTGGAGGAACTCCAGCATTGAAGCCACTGGGCAGTTAACTGGGTCCACCTCACGCTCTCTACATCAAGTGGAGAACATGTTCCACTTGAGGCTGTACAGTCTCCTGGTGGAAGCTGAGTAAAGTCTCGACCACCTCTGCTGGCCCGCCTCTAGGTACCGAGCCCCCTCAGGGGCCAGACCCAGAGGCTCCATAACTCCGGCCAGGGGTGAAATATTGTGCCCCATGCCTGTGAGAGCATATCCCTCCTCAGAGGGATCTGCCACTTAGAGCCGTCTAGCAGAGCTATGATGTCCGAGAACCATACTCGAGTGGGCCACCGGGGTGCTACTAGTAGAAGGCTGATGTCCTCCCGGCGGACCCGCTCCGGAACTCCCGGGAGCAGAGTGATCGGGGGAAATGCGTACAGACGCAGCCTCGGCCACATCTGCATCATGGTGTCCAGCCCTAACGGAGCTGGATGCCTAAGAGAAAACCACAGTGGACAGTGGGACGTCTTTCGAGACGCTAATAAGTCCACTTCCACTGGGCCGAATCTCTCGCACATGGCCTCCACCACCTCTGGGTGGAGTCGCCACTCCCCGGGCCTCAGCCCCTGCCTCGACAGGAAGTCTGCTCCCTGGTTTTGGTCCCCGGGGACGTACATCGCTCTGAGAGACCACAGTTTCCCCTGGGACCACAGGAGGATTTGATGCGCCAGTCTGCAAAGAGGGCACGACCTCAAAACCCCCTGATGATTGAGATACGCGACAACCGAGGTGTTGTCTAAGCGTATCAGGACATAGTGGCCGTGGAGGTCCGGGAGAAAGCTCCTCAGAGCTTTGTAGACCGCCAGCATCTCCAAGCAGTTGATGTGCCATGAAGAATGCCGGGTCTCCCACAGACCTCTCGCAAAGCGGCCGTCCATGACCGCGCCCCAGCCAGTGAGGGAGGCATCTGTTGAAACGGCTCTCCGGCAACATGATGCTCCCAGTACTGGTCCTTGGGACAGGAACCAAGGTTTCCGCCATATGACGAGGGAATGAAGGAAATTGCGCGTTACCCTGATCATACGAAACGGATTTCCCCTCGGGGAAAACCCCTTGGCCCTCAGCCACCACTGTAGGGGTCTCATGTGCAGCAGGCCAAAAGGTATCACGTTGGACGCTGCTGCCATGAGCCCCAGCAGTCTCTGAAACTGCTTCACAGTGAGGCTGCGGCCTGGCTTCACTCTGGAGACCATCGCCAGTATGGACTCCACGCGCGCGGGGGACATTTGTGCCTGCATTGACGTGGAGTCCCATACAACCCCCAGGAACATAGTCCGCTGGGAGGGCGTCAACACGCTCTTCTTCGTGTTGAGTCTCAGCCCCAAGCACCTGATGTGGGCCAGAACTACATCTCGATGCCGAACCGCCATCTCGCGCGACTTGGCCAGAATGAGCCAGTCGTCGATGTAATTGAGTATACGGATGCCCTGGAGTCTCAGCGGAGCCAGTGCTGCATCCATACACCTGGTGAAGGTGCGAGGGGAGAGTGCCAGGACAAAGGGAAGAACCCAATATTGGTCCCGAAAGCGAACCTCAGGAACTTCCTGTGACATAGAAGGATGGAAATATGGAAGTATGCGTCCTTCAGATCTATCGTGACGAATCAGTCCTTGAATTGGATATGACTCACGATGGCTGGAATTGTGACCATCTTGAACCTGAATCTCCTCAGAGACCGATTCAAGAGCCTGAGATATGAAAGCTCTAGCATAAGTTCTGCTGGGAAGACTCAATTACTACGTCACTTATTGCCTTCATTCTAACCCAATTATATTCTCATGCTCACTGTATAATAGCCCGGTACTTACACATGTTTGAGTTCGCAGATACTGAAGCGACGATTACCCCCATCTCCCCACCACCACCAGGATGGTCCTGTCCATACCTCCCGGGGGGTCGGCTGCGCCCCTGCCCTCGTCTTCAGGCAGGAATTGCAGATCCGATACCCTCAGATTATGCCTACGGACGGGGCCTACGCCAAATTGACTTTGTATATTATTAGCTTGCTGAGCTATTAATAAATGCACTATTGTCGATATAATTCTCCCGAGTCTTTCCTGTAGAACTATTATCGGACGCAACCCACCATCCTTCTTGGGAACTATGAAGTACCGGCTTTAGAAGCTCCACCAATCAGATTGGCTTGATTTCATTCATACTTCAGATGCGTAACGCTGTGGGCGTTCCCAGAGTGCTGTCACTCCACGACGCAGTGCGAGTTCCCTTGAAGGAGAACAATATATTCATTTCCATTTTGTAAGACACTTTTTCTTTACAAAGGCAGTATGTGAGGATGCTTGAACGTTAATGAGTAATGCTGGTTATCACACCTGAGAGAACAAAAGAACCCATAATGAGCTGCATAATGAATGAGCTTCAGGAATGTGACAGAGAGCAAAAGGACAAAGGAAATATATTTTGTTGTAATTTATTTAGAATGTAGTCAACAAAGGCCTTTTATATTATCAAAAGATTTGACTACACTGCAAAAAATGCTCTTCTTATTTAGTATTTTTTCTTGTTTCCAGTCCAAATATCCACAACATCTTAAATCATATAGTAAATGCATTTTGATTTAAGATTTTGTTTATATTTAGACTAGAAACAAGACAAAAATACTAAGAAGAGCATTTTTGCAGCATACTATTTTTTAAGTTTTTGAAAGTAGTCTTGTGCTAAAAAAAACAGTAATATTGTGACACTGAACACAATTCAGTATTCAGTAAATACAAATAACTGAATAATTGGTAATGATGAATGTTATAAGTAAAATATTTGGGATTTAAAACAACATAATGCAATGCAATTAAGATGTCAAATAGTATAGGGTGACTTCAGGTTGATTGGGACACTTTTTCCCAGTCATTTCAATGGCAAACATTTTCTGAATCATTTGATTTTGTAAACTATCATACACACAATACTCAAATATAATTTCAAGCTTCAGTTCATTTATGAGACATGTGTGCAATGCATGATAGCCAGCGCTAAGGCTATTGTCTGCTATATTTGCTTCTTACAGTTTTTCTCAGTTGCTTAGAAGGATAGTTCACCCTGAAATGAAAATAAAGCCATCTTTTACTTACCCTGTTGTTGCTCTAATGCTCTGTGTCCTTCTATCTTTTTCGGACCTCAAAAGCAAAACAATTTTAAATAGTTCTGCACGCGCTCCTTCCTATAATGGCAGTGGATAGCGACCAGGCTAAAACATTACAAAAATTATACAAAAGTATCACGTAATGATACAGTGAGACATGTACCATATAGAGGTGTAAAGTACTTGAGTAATTTTACTTTATTACTGTACTTAAGTATTATTTTATCCTTTACTTGAGTACAATTAAAAATCAGTACTTCTACTTTTACTTAATTAAATTTTTTTAAGAAAAAAAAGTACTTTTTACTCCTTACAATTTTATTTACAGTCAAAAAATACTTATTTTTTGGAGATAACTTCATTCTAATTTCCCTTGCTATTACCAAACCAATTGAATTGCGCTGATGCCCAGTTTAATTTAAATGTTTAATTTAAATGTATTTATTCTGCCAATAAAATTCATTTTCACATTCCATGAAATTGGTCAGACATGTTAATTGGTCCTTTGGAAGTGACGTCATGTCGCATTAATTACCACAATGCAGCACCTTGACCTGGGCTCAAAACCATCGTAAGCCTAAGTTGATCGTAGAGACCGTTGGTGGCAATTGACCTATCGATAGGCCCCTTCCATCGAACGCCGATGAGCCAATGGCAGTTGAGTATCAGCTGCGCTGGGACCGGAACTCGGACATCTTTAGGTGTCAGCGCCATAGAGAAACATTGGAAAATCCGAAGCTCTCATCGGTTTGATGGTGTTTATGTTACAAAAATGGTAAACGTCGTGCCTGAGGTACTGTAACACTGATTCCAGGGATCCTGAGAGGATTTTCTGGTTGTCATACTCTCATTAAGTTACTATTAAAGTTTGTAATTCCATGCTAACGTACAAACCGACTAACTATAACTAACTGTTCTCATGCAACGGTGTAACTGTTAGGTCAGAAACACGAAGGTCTACATTTCAGTGCATCTCTCCATATTAAACTGATTAAATGTGAATTTATGTAATCTTACCCTGCGGTACATGAACAGTGTTGATCCTGGATGTTATCATCTGCGATCGTAACAAGAGGCTTCTCCTGTTTGCATTGAGATCTGTAAACCATCGCTTCCAAATTAATCTCTCACCATATTTATTTTATTCCCATTTTATTTCTGTGAGTTTAGATATGTTTAAAGCTCTGCATTATCTGTCTTATAAGGAGGACTTCTATTTTGACGGGTATTATAATCTACGGGTAGTAAAGGGAGAGCTCGCACTCGCAGTTTATCGGAGTTGTTTTGCAGATACAAAGTTCACCAGTTATTAACTGCACCCCCGAAAAGCATAAGGTCTGTTTATATGTTTGTTTACTGTGAGTGTTTTTGTGTAATTTGCTGTGTATGTTAATGGTAATGACCCGGAGAGAGGGCTAGAGAGAGAGAGTTTGTGAATGAGACGTTAATGCGCGCTTAGGCTTTATTTGTTTGTTCAGCTCTTACGATTCTTTTTTGAGTGAAAAACGATGTAATAAACTTGATAAACCATCAGTAAAGTTTGGCCATCATTCTGACAGGGTATACGCTACATTCTGTATCCAAAAACATCTTGGGATAAGGTTTTCACACTGACAGCTGTATATTATAAGATATAGCAACTTCGTTTGTTTGTCCTAGTTAGCAACAGTAACTAAGGGGGGTGGGGCTTAACGATAGGTCAATTGTTCTACGATCAACTTAAGCTTACGATGGTTTTGGGAAACGCAGCCCTGGAAATTAGAGTGAGAGGCTTTTCAGCACTGCAAGATAGCTTTTCAGCCCCAAAAGACGCTTGACACTCACAATTTTGAAAATCAGCTTCTGCTTAAAGGGATAGTTCACCCAAAAATGAAAATGTGATGTTTATCTGCTTACAAATAGGTGTCTTTGTTTCTTCATTAGAACACAAATGAAAATGTTTAACTTCAACCGTTGCAGTCTATCAGTTGTATAATGCATGTGAATGGTACATGACTACTAGCATCATCTATGAGAGTAATAAAAACCTGCACAGACAAATCCATATTAAACTCCGCAGCTCGTGACGACACATTGATGTCCTAAGACATGAAACGATCGGTTTGAGCGAGAAACCAAACCTCTAAAAAACGATCTATGTCCGACACACGTTCAGCGTGCCATCACTTCCGGTAAGTGTGGTCAATGTACGTAATAATAATAATAATAATAATAATAATTTTTTACATTTATATAGCGCTTTTTGGGGTATTCAAATCGCTTTACATATAGAAGGGGGAAATCTCCCGAACCAATACCTATAATAGAGTGATGAAGCCAATCGGTATATGGGGATGATTAGGAGGCCATAATGGACAGAGGCCAATTTGGCCAGGATGCCGGGGTTACACCCCTACTCTTTTTCCGAAGGACATCCTAGGAATTTTTTTAAGACCACAGAGAGTCAGGACCTCGGGTTAACATCTCATCTGAAGGACGGTGCTCTTTGACAGTATAGTGTCCCCTACTGGGGCGTTAGGACCCATACAGACCACAGGGTGAGCATCCCCTGCTGGCCTCACTAACACCTCTACCAGCAGACACCTGGTTTTCCCAGGAGGTCTCCCATCCGGGTACTGACCATGCTCAGCCCTGCTTAGCTTCAGTGGGAAACAAGTCTTGGGCAAAAGGGTGAAATGGCTGCTGGCAAGTGATCAGACAGAGTGCCGGAAGTGATCTCTCGCACGTATCTCTACGCCAGATTGTGTACATTGACCTCACTTACCGGAAGTGATGGCGCACTGAACGGGTGTCAGACATAGAACGTATTCGAGGTAAAACATTTTTACAAATACTGTTCGGTTTCTCACACAAACCGATCGTTTCGTGTCTTAGGACATCAATGTGTCGTCACAAGCTTAATATGGATTTGTTTGTGTATGTTTTTTTTTACTCTCATAGATTTTGTTTCCATTCACATGCATTATGCGACTGACAGACTGCAACTGTTGGAGTTAAAAATCTTCATTTGTGTTCTATTGAAGAAGCAAAGACACCTACATCTTGGATGACCTGGAGATAAGCAGATAAACATAAAATTTCCATTTTTGGGTGAACTATCCCTTTAAGTTAAATCCGGGGTTTTACAACTTTGAGTAGCATGTTGCACACTGGCATTAGGTAGTAGTCTTATAGTTTGATAATTAATTACCATTAAATATAAACAGTTCTAATGCAGGATAAAACCTTGTATGTGGTTCATTCACTGTTTTTAGAGATTAAAAGCTTAAAGGTCCCATGGCATGAAATTTTCATTTTATTAGGTTTTTCAACATTAATATGAGTTCCTCTAACCTGAATATCATCCCCAAGTGGCTAGAAATTTTGATCGGTGTAAACAGAGTTCTGGCTGTCTCTCTCTGCCTTTGAGAAAATGACAGGCCAGACTAGCCAATCCTGAAGTCTCCTGTTTTGACGTAAAAACAGGAAGGGTTACCTCCCTTTCCTCCGCCCAGAGAAATTTGGCACGCCCATGTGAGCGCTATATTTGTTTGTCCTCGAGAGATCATGGCTTGTGAACGAGTGAATGCTGGCAGTTTCTCAGTGTTTGGATGTACAAATGAAAACAGAAGTCTGATGTGTAGCTAATTATTTATTATTCGTGCACACGCTTCGGCTTCTCTCTCTGCAGACAGAACGGTGTTTTTGTGTTTTCTATCTTGTGAGTCCATGTTTTTGTAAGTCCTCGTCGCGTCTATCTGTTCTACAATGTGCATACAGTGCATACAGTTGTGAGTTTCTGCTCAATATTGGCAGACTCACATCTTTTTAGAGATAAACACACGCCGAAGCTCGGGCTGCACTGACCGGTCGGCCTTCAACATCCCCGACCCCCAGTACTGCATCTGGCCCACAGCGGAGGCACCAAACTCGGCACGAGATTAAGCAGAAGGGGGGTAAGCGTGAGGGTCTCCGGGCTAGCCAGCTATCCCCACAATAAACTGGATTACATTCGATTACTGCTGTTGTGTCTTTGTTTGCGCTGTGTACTCAATGCGCGTCACTGACACTTTTCATATGATAGGAAAATATCTAAAAATAATGCTATAATCAACACTTACTAACTCGTTCATCTCGACAGCTGTAATGGTACATTGCATGTGTTACAAAGTTGGTAATAAGGATGAAGACGGGCTCGACGTGACTGGGATTCTTGTTTATTCAGAACTCTCAGATACAAACACAATAAACTCGCGCTGACAGCACAGCTCTCACAACTTAGTAGTTACTATAAATAACTTTGTTAGCAATCGCTCCGTCTCTGGTACATTAGTGATGTCCGGTTCGCGAACTAATCATTCTTTTGAACCGGTTCTTTTTAGTGAACCGAATCAGTTCACCAAATCGGACTGAATCGTTCTAAACGGTTCGCGTCTCGAGTCAGCGCTGATCCATAATTTACTAAAGTTACTAACTTTCTGACATGAGTGACAGTCCCTCCGACTAGAAATAAACTAATAACCTGAAGTATATCCTAGTAACTACAAAAGTTCACTGAACTGAGACTGACAGAACTGATGTGAAGTGAACTCAGGTCCATCCGTCTCTCTGGCAGCAGCTCGTGCGTCGTAGACCTCGTTAAACCACGCCCCCTCCGCTCATTTCAAATGCAAAGATGTCAGCCAATCACAACAGTGGGCGTTTTTACTGAAGTCTCACAGCAGACACGCCTCTTGAAGCAGGGGATTCAGCCACAGGGCAAACAGCAGTATAGAAAAAATGACTTTTATTTCTACATTATGAAATTTTATGATGTAAAAATCATACTAACAATATAAGTACACCTCAGGAAACATTATAAAATAATAGAAAAATGCCATGCCATGGGACCTTTAAAGAAGAATCTCTAGTTTTCATTCTTGCTGCTACTTTTACGCTACTTTTACTTTTTTAATACTCAAGTACAATTTTAATGTGGCACTTTTTTACTTTTACTCAAGTATGATTCTGGCCAGATACTTTTACTTTTAATTGAGTAAATATTTCATTCAGTACTTGTACTTTCACTTGAGTAACATTTTTGAGTACTTTTTACACCTCTGACGGCCAGTTTTCGCTCTATTAACACCTCAAAGACAGTTCACCCATCAAAATAAATCCATTACATGTAGAATAAAGGTGTATCAAAGCATTTCCCTCCAGTCCTATGTAAACTACGGCCCGCAAAGTTTTTATTTAATACGTTATCGTATCGTGAGATGGCGGAGCACAAGAGAACAACGGAGTCTGAAGTAACTTAACTGATCACTTTTGGGATCTCGCTCGCCTCAATCTGCTTAATCCTGGTGATGTCAGTGCCCTAAACGATCATATAATGGATTATTTCACATCCAGAGATGAAGGATCGGATGAGGAAATTTACTGAAGAGGAGTCAGTTTAGCAATGCTGCAGGTGCGCTGTGCTTGCTATTCTAAAAATGTACACTAGCTGTACGATCTAAACATACAACAGGTGATCACAAGTTCAGAGACAGCCCATGATAAACAATAGAAAACGTATTTCACTACTTACTAAATTTCTGTTCTCTTCAGAGTAACGTTAGCTAGTCCCCTTGTGTAGAGATGCAGCTGATACATTCTAGTTTTCATATTTTCATATTCAGTTCAGACCTTTATTTTGAAATAGCGATGAACACTGAAAAAAAAACAAAGATTTGTAGACAACCAATTTGTTCAAAATATAACATCCAGTCAATTTTTTTAGATAAAAAGTTCTGGAAATGTTTTAAATATAAAGGGAAAAAATATATAGATTTGCCATTTGAGATGCAGCAGTGATCTATAATGCAGATGTTCTTTTATATTTATTAGAGGTTGAATTCAAATCAAATACTGCTAAACTGCCTATACTACTTCTGAATAGGATGTCTACTTCATAAAATGTATGAAAATTATGTAAATATATGGTTCAGATAACTCATACCATATGGAAATGGAGGCGCCCTTATATGGTTAGTAATGGAGCTTGGACGTCATCTAGAGGAAAAGTTTGGTACTGCGCCCAAACAAACTCTTACTGAAAGCAAATTTTTTGATATATCAACCTAAAACTTCGAACACAATTTGTTAATGTTTCTGGCTTTGATTGTCTTGTAGTTTTAGAGTAAAACATTTTTTGTAAAATACATATTATTATAAAATATTATTATAAAATATATATTTTTATTTTTTCATAAACTTAAACTTTTATAACTTTTTTTCTATTTTACTTTCATAATTTATTTGACATCTACAATAATCTGCCAAGTGTCTTCTTAAAAACAAGCTTAGGTCTATATTCCACAGCATGTTTGAATTACAGCCATTTAAAGTTGGATAGTGCATTTTCATGTCTATGCGAAAAAAGGGGTGGTGGTTATTTAAACCTGTTTTTCTCAAAATTCCATTCCTAAAAATCATAGCGATCAGCCGACTTTAGATATCCATAACTTCTGTTTCTGACAAGCCTTGAAAGAAATGAAAAGGGCTTGGCCCCAGCTTTCATATGGTATCAAAAGCTGTAAAAGGTAAAATGTCACCATGTGTTGAGTTTTCGTAGATCACATCACATTTGGTGCCAAAATATGGAACACCAAAAGGGCCATAATCTGTATAAAGTTTTCCTCTCTCTCACCCTCATCGGTGGGGTGGCAGTGCCACTGGCAGGCCACCTCCGCCCTGCGCTCTTAGTGCACAAGGGTAGTTCTGAACCGAGGTTGAGCTGCACACAGCGCTGGCCCTTGGCCAGACGATGTCTACCCTGGTCCAAAAACACCATTGACCCGGATTTGGTCAGGAGCTGCTCTTCCCCCGGAGGAGGGCCGGGTGGAAAATCATTGGTAATTCTATTTTGCCACTGGTGTTAAAAACTGCCAGTGGTACCCAAATTCTCAAGAGCAGTTCCAATACCTCTGGGTCTCAGGAGTTCAGGAATGGCAGCGTGTGACGCTACAAAGCCTCATCGCTCTCATTCCCCTCCCCACAAGAGGGTGAGAATGACAGTGTGTGACGCTACAAAGCCTCTCCACTCTCATTCCCCACTTCTAAGCGGTGTGAGGACGACAGTGCGCAATGCTATGCCTCGCCGCTCTTGTTCCCCGCTGAGGAAGGAGGTGAGGCAGGCCGTGTGCGACGCCACAAAGCCTTGCCACGCTCAGCCCCTCCTTCAATCGGAGAGTGCGCTTGGCGGTGTACGACGCTCCCATGCTTTGTCACCCTCTGGTGCCTCTCCAAATCGCCAACAGGGGGTGCCAGCTGTGGGGACGCACACAAGCGGCCTTCCCACACTCGCACACCCCCTCAGCAGAAGCAGGTAGTGTTGCACAGCACACTCAGACCCCACTTCAGACCGCTACCATGCCGTCCGAGTCGGGTCCCTGCACGCCGCTACGCTGCCCTGCTGTAGGTACGTCTGTGGTGCTGTTGGTCCCACTTGCACGGTCTCTGGGAGCCTGGCTAGTGCTTCCCAGCCCGTCTCGCCGGCTCATCCATACCATCAGACTTGGCTATGTGATTCAGTTTGCCCGCCGCTCCCCCAAGTTCGACACGGAGGTGAAGTGAACACCCCTGTGCTCCAGGCGGAGATCGCAGTCCTACTGGCGAAGGACGCGATAGAGCCGGTCCCTTCAGCTGATGTGAAGTCCGGGTTTTACAGCCCGTACTTCATTGTACCCAAGAAAGATGGCGGGTTATGGCCGATCTTGGATCTGCGATTCTCAGAGGTGGACAGTAACTAAGTACATTTACTTGAGTACTGTACTTAAGTAGAATTTACTTGTATCTGTACTTTACTTGAGTATTATTTTTTTGGGAAACTTTGACTTTAACTTCACTACATTTGAAAGACAAATATCGTACTTTTTACTCCACTACATTACTATAAAGGTCCTCAAAGTCGAAAGTCGTTTCTGTTGCAGCTTTGCAAGTCAGTGGAGGATTTTTTTTCTTCTTTAAAATGTTTTTTTGTTGTTTTTTTTCCAGACAGCCTATCAGTAATCACTCTTGTATAAGGTCATGTGAAGTTTCCCAACACTAGGTGCGTTTACATGGAGCCAGAGGTGGACAAAGTACACAACTCCATTACTTGAGTGAAAGTAAAAGTACTACTGGTCAAATATTACTCTGTTACAAGTGAAATTTGTTAAAAACTATTTTTACTTAAGTAAAAGTACAGAAGTACTTGCTTTTAAAAGTACTTAAGTATCAAAAGTAAATGTCCTTTTTTATGTCAATGCATTGTTTTATTATTGTTGCATTGTTGTATAAATGCACGCTATGCCATGGTGGTTTAAGCCAGTCAGTGATGCTCCATACAACCACCTTGAACTCATTTAAATACTTAAAAGTTACAAAGCTTTTTACAAAGCTGCTGTCACTTTAAGGCAGACTGCACAAATCATACACACTGATACACATCCGATATTCCCCCAACTGTTTACGTTCACTTAAGACATAATAAACTTTGTTTATGTGAATACTTTCCAAAATGAAAATTTTGACATTTTGTGCGTATTGGTCTAAGTGCGAAAAAAACACAAAAGAAAGCTCTATTCAGTACTCGTGCTCTGGCATCTCAGAGGCACAAAAAACAAACTGAACTGAACTCTTTCATCATGCTTTTTCAGATTCATCCATATGTCAATGCTTCTCTTTCTCCCAGACATTTACATTTTGCAAAAGAAAAAAAAAAAATTTAAAGAAGAAAAAAAATCATCCACTGACTTGCAAAGCTGCTACAGAAACGACTTTTGACTTTGAGGACCTTTATAGAAATGTAGTGGAGTAAAAAGTACAATATTTGTCTTTCAAATGTAGTGAAGTTAAAGTAAAAGTTTCCCTAAAAAATAATACTTCAGTAAAGTACAGATACTCAAAAAGTGTACTTAAGTACAGTACTCAAGTAAATGTACTTCGTTACTGTCCACCTCTGCATGGAGCACTGTAATCGTTTTAAAAGTCCAATCCGAATAAAAATACTCAATATAAACACCTCAATCGGAATAAAAATGGCCAAACCGAATGAAATTGTAATCGGTTTGAGAGGGGTGGGATAAACCTTTTCATGAACCGATCAAACGAAAAATTCCACCATGTAAACGACCTGATCCGATTACTTTGAGTGCACGTCTTTCTGTGACGTGATATACAGCGCGCTGAAGAGCGAGCGCCGCGCTCACTCCAGGCTAATGTTGACAAGAGAGGAAAGTTCATTTTTCTGAGGTATTAAACTTTTTATTTCGTAACATGTTATTAGATTAGATTAGATTCAACTTTATTGTCATTACACAAGTACAAGTACAAGGCAACGAAATGCAGTTTAGGTCTAACCAGAAGTGCAATAGCAGCAAGTGCAGGATATACAATGGATGCGTAAGTGCAGGACATGGATATGTACTGAATATATATAAATATGTATAAATAGAGAGATGGTTATTACTATAAACAGAACTGAATTTACAGGTGAATATGTACAGTGAATAAATATACAGATGGCTATTACTATAAACAGAATTTACAGGTGAATATGTACTATGAATATAATATACAGATGGCTATTACTATAAACAGAATTTTACAGATAGAGGTATACAATAATATGTTAGGCTAATATGAGGAATATAGCAGTGGATTAGGGTAGTGCAATAAATTATGGACAGAGCTATCCGGAAAAAATAAAAAGTGTAAAGTGCAGTGGAAAGTGGTTGCATATTACAGTTAGAAGTACGGTGCAAAATGCAAATGTAAACATTGGTACTATAAATACAGTCGGCAGTGCAAATGAGCATAATCCAGTTAAGATATGGCAGTGCAAGATGCATATGTAAACAGTTGTTACTGTGATAAACAGTCGGTAGTGCAAATAACAAAGTGAAGGCGGATGTGAGGTAGGAGAGTTAGCAGTTTATGAGGGAAGTGGATCAACGGGGGTTTGAGTTCAATAAAGAGACAGCTCTGGGGAAAAAACTGTTCTTAAGTCTGCTGGTCCTGGTCCGGAGGATCCTGAAACGCCTGCCGGAGGGCAGGAGAGAAAACAGTCTGTGGGCTGGGTGAGAGGAGTCCTTGAGGATGCTGCGAGCTCGATGCAGACAGCGTTTCCTCTGGATGTGCTCGATGGCTGGTAGTGGAGTCCCTGTGATGCGCTGGGCAGTTTTCACCACCCGCTGCAGTGCCTTGCGCTCCGCAACAGAGCAGCTCCCATACCATACTGCCACACAGTTGGTCAGGATGCTTTCTATTGCGCAGCGATAGAAGTTCACCAGGATAGCCGAGGAGAGCTGATTCTTCCTCAGTGTCCTCAGGAAGAAGAGGCGCTGGTGAGCCTTCTTGACCAGGCTGGAGGTGTTGGTCGTCCACGACATGTCCGCCGAGATGTGGGTCCCCAGGAACTTGAAACTGGAGACACGCTCAACAGCCATTCCATTGATGTGGATGGTGTCGTGTGTGCCTCTTGACTCTTTCCTGAAGTCCACGATGAGCTCCTTCGTTTTGGTGGTGTTGAGGAGCAGGTTATTATCAGCGCACCATGTGGCCAGGTGCTGGATCTCTTCCCTGTAGGCAGTCTCATCGTTGTTGCTGATGAGCCCAATCACCGTAGTGTCGTCCGCAAACTTGACGATGGAATTAGATCCATACACAGGCTTGCAGTCGGAGGTGAAGAGGGAGTAGAGAAACGGACTTAGCACACAGCCCTGTGGTACGCCAGTGTTGAGTGTGATGGACGTGGAGCAGGTGGATCCTGATCGAACATTCTGGGGTCTATCAGTTAGGAAGTCCAAAATCCAGTTACACATTGAAGTGTTGATGCCCAGGTCTCCAAGTTTGGCAATTAACTTGGATGGGATGACAGTGTTGAATGCTGAGCTGAAGTCAACAAACAGCATACGTGCGTAAGTGTTTTTATTGTCCAGGTGAGTGAGCACAGAGTGCAGTGCCATGGAAACGGCATCCTCTGTGCTCCTATTGCTGCGATAGGCAAACTGGTGTGAGTCCAATGTGGATGGTAGAGAGTCTTTTAGGTGCTCCAGGACCAGCCGCTCAAAGCACTTCATAACGATGGGTGTGAGTGCTACAGGGCGGTAGTCATTAGGGCACCTCGGGCTAGAGCTTTTCGGCACTGGCACAATGGAAGTGCGTTTAAAGCATGTCGGTACAGCTGCTTGGGCAAGAGACAGGTTGAAAATGTCTGTAAAAACCCCAGCGAGCTGCTCCGCACATGCCCTGAGCACACGTCCAGGGATGTTGTCTGGTCCAGCAGCCTTGTGCGCGCTGATCCGGCTCAGTGCCTTGCAGACATTATGAACATGATGTTGGAATAATGACACAGACATAGCCTGGCTACACCATCTCATCTTGACAGCGTTTGTCCAAGGCTTCAACTGCGCCTGACAGAATAATTTATTTTTCTGAGGTGATTCTTACACTTTACGACAAATAATAAATAGCTTTTATAAAACTGTACAAGTCCTGGTGGCCGTTGAGAGCTGCCATTTCAACGGGGAACATTCAAGCTGCTCTCTGTTTCTCGTTAGTTAAGTTAGCTATAAAAAAAAATTCAACAACTGCTTCAAATTGGTTAAGTAACATTACCCACAGTCTACTTTAATTACTTTTGTTAATATTTATACCTTTGTGATTATGGTATCTTTCCTTAATCATCTGAAATATATATGTTTAGTACTAGGCCTACTAGTAATGATGCTGAGCACGTCTTGAATGCTTCATTCATGTTTCATTCACCGTATATCCTATGTTTTTATTAATAATTTGAGAGCATTTTATTGTTAATTTTGTGTTTTTCAAAATAAATGAATTGAATTCATTTTTGATTCCGTATTCATCATTCACAGCTGTTGAAATAGCCATTGTATAGGATATAAATTAGGTTAAACTACTGCATGTCCGCCCACAGAAAAACAAATAAATATAAAAATTACCAACAAAGAACTATTGATCCACGATACGTAACGAATCTGAGGCGGCAGACAAAGTGTGTGCGCATGTCACAAAATGATTCCTACTGAAAGTCAGCACATGTAAACACCAGATCGGTTTAGATAACGTCTCATGTAAACAGTCCACCGAATCTTTCAATCGGAATGATTTTAATCGGAATGACAAAAAAGTGCGCATGTAAACGTGGCTACTGATCAGTTTATAGCAAAATAGAAGAAGGCGGTTCCTCTGCGCAGTGTGTGCACCCATGGCCATACTTAAAAAGTATGTTTCAGTTTTCTGAAAAAAATAAAGATTAGTTTAGTTGGCATACACTTGATGTATGTCTCATAAAATGTTCAAAAATGTAAACATCTGGGAGAAAGAGAAGAGTAAACAGTTGGGAGAACATCGGATGTGTCTCAGTGTATTGGATCCCTGCATTTGGCCTTAAAGTGACAGTAGCTTTATATAAAGAGCTTTGTAACTTTTAAATTAGTTTAAGGTAGTCGTACCTATGCTAGCATGCCAGATGGAGCATCACTGACTGGCTTAAACCACCATAGTGGCATAATGTTCATTTATACAACAATGCAACAATAATAAAATAATGCATTGACATAAAAAATGAAATTTACTTTTGATACTTAAGTACTTTTAAAAACAAATACTTCTGTACTTTTACTTAAGTAAAAATCAGTTTTTAGAACTTTCCCTTGTATCGGAGTCATATTTGACTAGTAGTAGCCTACTTTTACTTTTACTCAAGGAATAGAGTTGTGTACTTTGTCCACTTCTGTTGATTCTAGAACTGGTCCCTTCACAGGCTGATGTTCAGAATGGCAACGCAGAAACGCATCTTCAGGTGCATCCGTCCCCAAGATTGGTTAGCAGCGATTGACCTGAAGGACGCGTACTTTCATGTCTCGATTCTCCCTCGACGCAGACCGTTCCTTCGCATTGCGTTCGAGGGACGGACATATCAGTATAGAGTCTTACCCTTCGGGCTGTCCCTGTTGCCCCGTGTCTTCACGAAAGTCGAGGAGGCGGCCATTGCTCCCATGAGAGAGCATGGGGCACCTCAGCTGGGTGGGGTTTCAGGTCAATGGAGAAAAAAGCAAACTCTGCCCCACGCAGAGGATCTCTTTTCTCTGTACACCGAGGTGCCGCCAAACTTTCAGCCGTGGTCGGACCCTTCGTTTCTTCGAGCAGGAGTTCTCCTAGAACAAGTGTCCAGGCAGATGCCTCATCCACTGGCTGGGGGGCCACGTACAATGGGCTTGCAGTTTCGGGTGTGTGAACAGGGCTTCAACTGCAATGGCATATCATTGCCTGGAGTTGTTAGCAGTTCGTCTTGCGCTGGGCCGCTTCAAAACGCTGCTACTAGGCAAGCACGTTCTGGTCCGTACGGACCACACTGCGGCCGTTGCGTACGTAAAAAAAACAGGGTGGTCTACGCTCCCTCTGCATGTCACAACTCGCCTGCCATCTCCTCCTCTGGAGTCAGAAGCATCTGAGGTCGCTTCGTGCCATTCACATTCTGGGCCTGCTTAATCGTGCAGCCGACGAGCTCTCACGACAGCCAGTGCTCCCGGGAGAGTGGAGACTCCATCCCCAGGTGGTCCAGGTGATCTAGAGTCGCTTCGGGACCGCACAGGTAGACCTGTTTGCCGCCCCGGACACGACCCATTGCCAGTTGTTTTATGACCGTGGGGACCTTCAGCTCGGATGCCCTGGCACTCAGCTGGCCCCGGGGCCTACGCAAATATGCGATTCCCCCAGTGAGCCTTCTTGCACAGACACTGTGCAACATCAGGGAGGACGAGGAGCAAGTCCTGTTGGTTGCTCTGTATTGGCCCAACCGGACTTGGTTCCCGGAACTAGTGCTTCCCGCGACAGCACCTCCATGGCCCATTCCTCTGAGGAAGGACCTCCTGACTCGGAGACGGGGCACCCTCTGGCACCCGCGTCCGGACCTCTGGAAACTCCATGTCTGGTCCCTGACAGAGGCCTCTACGAGACGCCTCTATGTGTCGAAGTGGAACCTGTTCGTCAATTGGTGCTCTTCTCGCCGAGAAGATGTTCGATCAGTTCTGTGCTTTCCTTCCTACAAGACAGGTTGGAGCGAAGGCTGTCTCCCTCCACCCTCAAAGTTTATGTTGCCGCTATCGCCGCTAATTATGACATGGTAGATGGAAAGTCCTTAGGTATGCACGATCTGATCGCAAGGTTCCTGAGGGGGGAAAGGAGACTAAATCCACCTCTCCCTCCCTCTCCCTCCCTCTATACCCTCTTGGGACTTAACTCTGGTGCTAACTGCACTACAGAGAGCGCCCTTTGAGCCTTTGCAGTCAGCAGAGTTAAAAATTCTGACTCTTAAGGCAGTACTCCTGACTGCATTGGCCTCTATCAAGAGGGTAGGGGACCTGCAGGCATTTTCGGTTGACGAATCGTGCCTGGAATTCGGGCCTGGTAACTTTCATGTAATCCAGAGACCCCCGCCTGGATATGTGCCCAAGGTTCCTACCACACCCTTCCGGGACCAGGTGGTGAGCCTGCAAGCGCTGCCTTCGGAGGAGGCAGACCCAGCCCTAGCTTTTCTCTGCCTTGTCCGCGCCATGCGGACATATGTGGACAGAACGCAAACCATCAGGACCTCAGAGCAGCTCTTCGTCTGTTACGGAGGCCAGCAGAAGGGAAAAGCTGTCTCCAAGCAGAGGATGGCCCACTGGATAGTGGTTGCCATCGTCTTGGCATGTGAAACCCAAGACGTGCCCTGCCCACTCGGGTTAAGAGCCCACTCCACCAGGGGTGTAGCTTCTTCCTGGGCGCTGGTTCGTGGTGCCTTGCTGACAGATATTTGTAGAGCTGCGGACTGGGCGACACCCAACACATTCGCTAGATTTTATAGCCTCCGTGTAGAGCTGGTATCTTCTTGTGTGTTCACTTCCCATAGTCAGCAACACCGAAGTGCCCGTTCTAAGTGTCGGCTTGCTGCGCCATTCCCTTTCCCTTGGAACGGATACATGCGCTTATTTGCTCCAGACGAGTTCCCCAGAACGGCGAACCCTGTCGAGTCCTCCACAACCCACGGCAGTCGATTCAAATCTCGCACGTCAATGGCCCATTGGCCTGTTCTCTATATCTCGAAGCTGATAGGGGCTCCCTGAAGTGATCCCAATTCGCCGGTGACGTCCAACGTACGTCTCCATTCCCTCCTTCAGGGAACGAGGGTTACCATACATAACCGAGACGTAAGTTATTTACATTAATGAGTGGGAGAGTGAACCAACCCTCAAAACGTGGATTACACCTGTGACTCAAAGACTCTTTATAAACATAACTAACTCTAAGAGCACAGTTGAATGACTTGAATTGAAATTGAATATGGGATTATGACTCCTGTCCATCATCATGTGCACACTGATCAGGACATCTGCACCTCTTAAACCGTCTAGTCTGCGCTCTACTCGTCCCGTCAGCTGCTGAAAGAGGTTTGAATCAACGATTATTCCATTATGACTGTTAAGTTCTACGTTCAAATATGTACTTCACGAAAGACATAACGTTACTGTAGTTGTGACTGAAGTTTAAGCACAACACAAAGGTAAACGCATTCTTGTTGTTAATTTTTTGTTGTAGGATTATCGTGCAGTAGGCTATGTATCAGTGAAGGACACATGTTGGCTGTGGTGTGCGCAGTAATGTCTGTGTAATGCCTGCTAATTACCTTGTTTATGGCGATCACTTATACTGGGCACTTTTTGCACTTAAATTAGTTTATTTATACTGTTGACATTTGAGAATTATGCACATGTTTTTTCCATGGGTTAAAGTCATCGGTTAATTTCGGGATTTTGACAGTTTCCACTTCGACAATTTAGTCATGCATGACTGTATTTTAATGTATTTGCCCTGTTTTGATCCATTTTCCTGAGATATTTATTTTTATTTTATTTTTGTCTTCATTATTTTGTTTTAAGGAGATAAAATGGTGCTAATCAACCTTGACTGACATGGCAATATAATTATATCACATTATTATGGCAGTTCAAATTTGGGGCGTTTTTTTCCTTAGATTAGGTGGGTTTTAGTGAGCTTTTGGGCTGGAAATCGTCAACCCAATCTGGCAACACTGTGGGAGAACTCTGAGATCATCATAAGTGACGTCCAGCAGAAAGAACACAGACAAAGATCGCTCTGAATGTCATTCAGCTCTTTAGATCAGCATAATTCAATGAGAAATTCATAGAAATGTTATTCTGTGTGACATATTTTGCAAACGTGATCATAAATCTATATTTGTTCCAATATGCGCACTGTTTCACTAAGAGCCCGAACGGATGCCGTTTAGTGCATGTATGTGACCACAAATAAAATGGAGAAGACGTGACTGGCTTTTGATTCTTGTTGATATTTAATTAAAAATATTGTTCATTACGGATTGGTTATTTTGCACTCCTGACATAAATTAAGAAATTAATGACACTGTAACATCGTTTTATCATAAACAGTGGTCAAATAACGAAGCTGGAGGCTTTAATCTTTATAATTATACCAAGTTTTTCCAGATTAAGTTAGAGTGTGATGTTTTAACGACCAGTGAATGTTGAACGACAGTAATCTGGGGCCGTCGGCAATACCTGACTGCAAAGGGGTTAAATAAACACCACTCTGTGGTTATATGGGAACCACCGGCCGGGTGTTAGAGTTAATTAAGGTAATTAAGTGATTAATTTAGGATGATTGTTTGATTATTGAAGACACCTGAATCACTGAAGGAAAGAGAAACACAAGAACTACAACAGACTTCCAGCCTGAACTGAAAAAGCTCTCTTATTACAAACCAGACTGACATTATTTATTTTATTTGTCTACTGTTCTTTTTGAGAATTAACAGAGATTTAGATGTTGATGGTTTATTGAAAACGTTCGATCGCCATTATGGTGAACAGTGTTTCCTTTAGTTGGGCAGTTTGACTTTTGGCTTTGTATGCAAGTTCTCATATAAACACAAAGTGGTGTTAATTCAACTGTGAATTTAGTGTGTTAAGGCTACAGGCAGGTGAGGGTTTCTTTCAGGGTTGGAGCCAAACTCTTCAGGACAGCGGCTCTCTAGGACTGAACTTGCCTACCGCTGCTAAGTAGAGGGAAACAATGGTGTAATTGTATCGTAAGGACCAACTATATCTTTAAAGGTACAGTTATATGTTTTGTACCCCAAGGAACAAAATTGTACCTCCACTGTACCTTTTTTCCTGAGAGTGTAGCAGTGACAAACCCGTCCTTGCAAACTCTCTCTAGAACTCTGGGGAAAAGTGTACAGACGTAACCTCTGCCATGTCTGTACCATGGCAGACGGAACTAGATGTGTAAGGGAAAACCAAAACGGATGCCCCAGCATTGTTCAAATATTTAGATATGCACTGATCAGAACAACTTAAATAAGCCACATCAAATTCAATTATTTTTTAACTATGGCTGACACATATACATTGGCAGCACAACTGTTACCATTTAAGCAGTTTCAGCAGTTTCAGTCAATGTCTCATTACTGTTTATTAGCAGGCAGACTTAAATTGTTTAAGAAATAGTCTTACCGGTTTGATTAAGACAAATGGCTGAAATGTTCATGATAATGGAAAATTGTAGTGTTTAAATTGTTAACCCAAAAGTAAGTTTTAAGTTAAAGTAATTTTATATCTTTTAAATTGTGTTATGTAGCTTGAAGCTAATTGTATCTATAATGCACCTGTTGCGCCTGGAGCTTTATCTATTTAATCTATTCTGTTATAAGATTTCACATAAGGTTCCAAGAATATGCTTTTTTTGTTTGTTTCTTTTGTAGAAAGACTTCAGATAATATGTGGCTTAGTGTAGTGTGGGATGAAAGTGGTGTTTTGGCCAGCCATAATGCCAGAAGAAAGGCGATAATGGCTGAATAAGAACAATAGAGCAAGTTCATCTCGCCAGACATTAGACAATAGACTGCAAATGGGTGTTTACAGGGCAATAACATATTTGATTAGTATTTATTAGCCTTCTCCAAAAATCCTCAGATATCATCCTCAGATTTGAAATGAAGCATGACCACACTTGTGGCTTCACTTTAGTAGTTGTGGTTATACGTTGTTATACTACATTCACATAATATTTTCATACATTTAAAGATATACTCTTAATATTTTTTATTTATGTTTGAGCTTATATATCTCCATATTAATAACAGTCTGAGTAATTCTGAGTCTTGAGCTGTAAACTCTCAAGTGTTGTCTTTCTAAATATATGTTGGTTATGTGTCTATTCAGAGTGACTTGTGAGCAGCAGCCTTTTTATTTTGGCAGTGTAATTTATGCCTCACGTACCAAATGGGGGGTGTCTGGTAAGGGGTTAATTCACGGGACCGGACACCAGTTATTTTGCCAAGAGATCTCTTTTATTTAAATATATGCCAACACATAGGAGAGAAAAACATTTTTCTGGACAAAAAGCTTGGTTTAAGCCAGTGGTTCTCAAAGTGTGGTACGCGTACCACTAGTGGTACTCAGGCTCCCTCTAGTGGTACGCAGAGGAATCACTAAATTAAAGTCGCTGTAAACGCGATTCTAAAATTAGTTTCTATTCTAAACACATTATAAATGTTAGAAATGTATTGCTGAAACACATTACAAAGACTGTGAACTGTGTTGTACTAAAACGGTGGCTCGATGACGCACTGGAGCTACTGAGCCTGGCCCCTCCCCTAACACTATAACTAATGTTAGTGCAATCGCATCAGTTCGCCCGTTCAATCGCGCGTTGCTGTCACTACTGTTAGTTACTACAGCCTACAGTTAGCTAGCTAACTATGCCTTCATCACATAAATGCATATTACCTAATTGTAAAACGTATAAAAAGCTTATAAAACAAAATCGCTGATATCAAGAAGAGGTGGATTAATTTTGTGAACAGCTACCTTGATCACCACCAACACCGCACTACAACGTAGTCGCAGGTGTGTGTGGCGATCCGCTTCCTCGGCCAGGAGCGGCGACCCCGCTTGGGCTTGGACTCTTCAGGCAAACACTCGGCTGGAGAAATCAGCTCTGCCAGAGAGTTCAAGAGGCCAGCGTTAGATCAAACACACTTGAACTAGCTTAAGATCTTCAGGAGCACTTAAAGGGAAAGTTCACCCAAAAATGACCACATGATTTACTCGCCCTCAAGCCATCCGAGGTGACGAATAGGCGAGGATAGACGAATACAATCGGAGTTATATCCTGGCTAATCCAAGCTTCTATACACACGGCTCTAAATGGCAAAAAAATAACCATATTTAACTCGTTATAAAGTAAAATATCTAGATCGCCTTCCGTATTCAACTTACAGGAAAAGCGTAACTGACTGTTGACGTCAGACTTAAAAAAACGGAACTGGCGCGACGATGACGTCTGAATTAACATAGAAAGCGAATCTGGCGCGACGATGACGTTTGACGTCGCAGAAAAAGCGTAACTGCCGCGACGATGACGTCGGACGTAGAGTAAAAAGCGAATCTGGCACGACGATGACGTCGGACGTAGCGTAAAAAACGTAACTGGCGCGATGATGACATCGGACGTAGAGTAAAAAATTTAACTGGCGCGACAATGACGTGGGACATATCGTAAAAAACGTAACTGGCGCGACGATGACGTCGGACGTCGCATAAAAAGCGTAACTGCCGCGACGATGACGTCGGACGTAGAGTAAAAAGCGAATCTGGCGACTACGTACCTTCCGCAAGTGTTCGTTTCACACCGGATAGTTTTACAAACGTTCATCGGAGACAACTGGGATTCACAGATAATCCACTGCCGAATGGGGCCGAACCGACACAGGACTTCATCTGCCCGTCCCGCCAACATCTGATGCCATTGTTGTGGTACGTGCCACTGCCCAGTTGTTTTGTGTGCTTACTGCAGCTTTCCCGCTAGTGGGTGTGGTTTCGCGTTTTTTTTTTTTTTTTTTTTTTAATCATTTAAATTTGGCACACATTTAATAACAAATTTTTCTGTGGTGTGACAAACTCAGAAAAAAATATTTAATTTTAACTTTACAGGGACTTTAAATATAAATTAATGTTAAAACAATACATTTTAATTTAATTTATATTAAGTACAGCACAGTTTTTAATTTAACTTAACAACACATTTGAATTTAATCATTATTTAATTATTTTATATTTTAGTGTTAATGTACAAACTGTGTATTTACAATGTTAAAGTGGCTGACAACAATAAATATTCCTATTAGGAATAAAACTGCCTCGTTTTTGAACTGTGCAGAGCTGTAGCTGAATAGTTAGGCCTACTACGCTACTGTATTTTAATGTTGGTCATTATGGTGGTCCTTGGAGGGCCAAATATTTTCTGAGGTGGAAAGTTTGAGAACCACTGGTTTAAGCTGTTTCACTGTAAAATCTAATTAGTTTGAAAATAATTTTTTTCACTTTACTTGTTTTAAAAAAAAAAACAAGTAAAGTGAAATAGGAATAGTAAGTTGTACTGGCAAATGCTTAGTATAGTTCACTTACACGAGAATTCTGGTAACTAAAAAATAACTGAAAGTACTTGATAATTTACTTTAAATAAAATGTAATTGTTACCATTGTTGTGGTTTGCATGCTGAATGTTGAAATCTGTGTGTGACTCAAGTATGGTCAATTGCAAGATATTGACACAAATACAGAGGAACACTAATCACCATAATTGTGAGTTCAAATGAAAACATTTTTAGGAAAATCCACAATAAATTATGAATTCAGCTTATGTGATGTTCTCTTAAAGTTTTCAGTTGTATTGACAATTGAACATTTAAGATGACTTTGGGAAATCAGCAAATGCAAACAGAGAAAAATAACTGCAGAAATGGAGGAAATATGTTTTCTATTAATAATTACCCTAAAAAACGCATAGTATGTGAATAGTACAGAATAGTACTATATGTGGAAACACAGGCTGTTGCTGGAAGTCAGTTGTAGTTATTTTCTCTCTCTCTTTTTCTGTTCTTGTAGTTTCTCTTTCCATTAATGATTCTGCTCATTATCATCAGGTGTTAATCACTAATGGTCAATCATCGCTTTAACTTTAACACTGCTTCAGTGTTACTTTAACACTATGTAGAGTGAGACCACATGTGCTCTGTGTAGTGTTGTTTTTGGCGGCATGTTTTAATTTTAGTCTTTGTGTCAAGCTGTCATTTTAGTTTTTATTAGTTTTAGTCACATTCATACTCTGAGCATTTTAGTCTTATTTTAGTCAGAATTATCCATTACTATTTTCGTCTAGTTTTAGTCGACAAAAAATATCACATTTTAGTCTAGTTTTAGTCAATGAAAATTGTATTTTAGTCTCTTTTTGATAATGCAATTCTATTTAACCCTTAAATGCATACCTCTGGTCTTTAGCAACCCAGGATGTCATTCCTACCCTCCTCCATAACACTTTACAATAAGGTTCATTAGTTAACATTAGTTTAACATGAACTAATAATGAACTGCACTTATAAAGCATTTATTTATCTTTGTTAATGTTTATTTCAACATTTACTAATGCATTATTAAAATCTTGTTAACATTAGTAAATGCACTGTGAACTAACATGAACAAACCATGAACAGCTGGATTTTTATTAACTAACGTTAACAAAGATTAACTAATGCTGAACAGAGGTGTTGTTCATGGTTAGTTCATGTTAACTAATGCATTAACTAATGTTAACTAATACAACCTTATTGTAAAGTGTTACCAAGTTAGACATCAGGGCCGTGCAGAGAGTTCGTCAGGGGCAGGGGCTCAAATGTAAAAAAGGGGCAATATATATATATATATATATATATATATATATATATATATATATATATATATATATATATATATATATATATATATATATATATATATATATATATATATATATACCCTGTTCGTGCGAACCAGCCTCTTACTGCATTTCGTTGCCTTGTACCTGTACTTGTGTAATGACAATAAAGTTGAATCTAATCTAATCTAATACACACACACACACACACACACACATATATATATATATATATATATATATATATACTTATGCTCATCAAGCCTGCATTTATTTAATCAAAAATACAGAAAAAACAGTAGCCTAATATTGTGAAATATTATTACATTGTGTTCTTTTTAACTTTTTATTAATCAAAGAATCTTGAAAAGAGTATCACAGTTTCCATCATTGACATTAAATCCTCATATTAGAATGATTTCTGAATGATCATGTGACACTGAAGAGTGGAGTAATGATGCTGAAAATACAGCTGTGATCACAGGAATAAATTATATTTTAAATTATTTTAAAATAGAAAACCATTATTTTTATATATTTTGCAATATTGCTGTTTTTTATCAAATAAATGCAGGCTTGATGAACATAAGAGACTTCTTTCATAATGCTACATAATATTCAAAATGGTAATAAGTCCGTTTCATGTAACCATTTCGCCAGCCTACACTTCTCTTAATAGGCCTGTAGGAGCCGGTGGCACTTGGGTTTTGTTAAATTTGATAGTTTCATGAAATAGTAAACGGTGTATCAATGTACATAAATACAAGTGAATTGAACACTATTTACCATTAATGCGACGTTTGCTGCCGTGGTTTTGTGCAGGGATTTGTTTGTTGTCTGTTAAAATCCATTTTGTCAGTGATGCAATTTATAAAATGAGACAAACCGCAGGAAATCGTTCCACAAACGTTAGTTCGTCTGTCCATGTAATTTTCAACCGATTTATGAATAAGAACAGAAAATTACCGTTTCACATCGCCCAATGGAATTTGAACTTGCTTTGCCAGATCACGATTGGTTGGTGTATATACATGACAAACGGGCATTGGTGAATTGTGTAATACTTTAAAATATATAATATATAGATTTGTTATTAAATCAACACATTAGCTCTGATTATGGATGAAAACAAATATTGTTTTACTTTTTTCCCGTGAGGCCACACGCTCTCTGAAAGGACCATATTTGGCTCGAGAGCCGTTTCCGAACAGTGGAAAATCAGCTGTCAATCAAAACGCACGCAACCCATAGCAACGCATTATGGCAACGCCTCAACAGAAATTATCCGACTTTTTAGCCGTTCGTTACTATTGTATACATTGTCATGTTATAATAATCACATTTACTTAGTTTTATTGACCACGATATTATCATTGATATTTGTCTGAGAGGGGCACTTTTGGTTCATTTTGAAAAAGGGCAGGGGCTCGAGCACCCAAAGCCCCCCCCTCTGCACATGCCTGTTAGACATCAACCTTCTTAGTATTCCTCAATCAATTCAAGAAAGAAAATTATAAACGAATGCCTGTTTTTCCATTCTTTTTTTATTTTATTATATAGGGTCTCTAACGGCCAGAGGTGTGTAAGAGTGTACGTATATATATTTTTTCTGTACAACATAAGTGCAGAATAAGAATAAGTGCAATTCACCTTTATTCCACAAGGTGCCAATGTCTGATATGCAATGATAAAGTGACGTTTCACACATAGTTACCTCAAGCTGGGCAAACACTGCGATTTCTGTGCGATTTCAGCAAGGTTACCAACTCATACTGTACGAGTAGATTGCATGCGATGTTAAGCCAAAGCTCACGATTTATGTGGTCACAGTGTCCCTCATTTATCAATCTTGCGTAGAAACGGGCGTATATGTTGGCGTAAGATTATGCTTACACTCCTCTCACCGCCTGATTTATGAAGCTGTGCGCGCCTCTGAAATCCAGGTGTACGCAATACCTGCCCTTGATAAATGCCGCGGCTGAAAACGATCGTCATTAGAATAACACGCCCCTATATATTCAAGTCTCTGCCTCTGCCCCCACGCCCTCATTTTATGCCATAGACACACGGAAGACGGCAAAGAAGCGAAACTTATCCGACGTCGAGATCGAGAACATCACCAGGGAAGTGGAAAAAAACAAAATTGTTTTATTTGGGAGTTTAAAGAGTGGGATTAAAGGCGCCCACAAAAACAAAATATGGTGTACGGTGGAAATCCAGTTTAAATAGCTGTTTGGATGAGAAATTACCTATCACAATGCATTGTTTTACAGCACGTGTTTTGAAACAATTAGCATTTAATTTCGTATCACGTCACATGTATTGGGGTTTACAATAGTGATGATGTGATGTGGAGTACCATCCATTCACATTAATAATTGCATGACAATTTGTAAAATTCTTCTTCTTATTATTATTATTATTATTATTATTATTTGTATTATTAATGATGCCTATTGTTATTTAGAAGAAGAATGTCGTTATTATTATTATTATTATTTATTTTTATTTTTTTATTTTTTTAAAGAATGTCATTATTATTATTTTGTCAGTCTGAATTATTTTCAGTCCCAGTCCGTGCACAGCTGCCGGGCCTAACCCTGAAACGTCAGGTAAAGCGCACAGGCTCGCAACTGGAGGAATACATATGCCTACAAATCAAATGCTTTGGTAAAGTCACACAAAATAAACACTGAAGTTTATAATTACATCCCTATTCGCACAGGATTAGTATTATCTGGGGAGCTCTGGTGATTTGTAATAATTGCAGAGAATGTCTGTGATCTTAATCCCGTGCGAATCGGCCATGTCTGTAATTTCTAAAGTAAAAATTCCCCCGCAAATGACCTCCCATATTTCGCCGAACACCGAGGTCCTGTGATAATATTAGTCCCGTGCGAATCGGCATATCTGTGATTTGGCCGGAATTAGGCGGATCGTATATAATTTTTGCAAGGTTTTTGTTTCCTGTGCGCATTTCTATCTTTATCTTTCATTTAGAATGGAGCTAGGCTGCATAAAATGCGCAGCATTATGAATTCCCGTGCGGCCGCGCGGATTATACTTTCACTTTAGAATGAGCACCAATTTGGGAGTAAATTGCTTGAATGGTGTGTTTAATATTATTCTTAATGAAAAACACAAAAACAGAACAGTACACTGACAAACTCGCTTAAATGGGCACTTTTACATTTAGCTTTGAAACTGAATCTTCCGCCGTATTATATTGCTCAGTTCAGTTTTTAATTGCGTCTGTTCTCTAACTGAACAAAATTATTTGTATTACTATAAAACAATCAAAATGATATCGATACGACTGTTTATAATTTCATACAGCTATATCTATTACGAAAAAACATTTACAAGTCTTGACATCATATCTGGGAGATAAGTAAGTAAATTTGAGTAAAATCCCAGGCTTGCTTATCCCGTGCGAATTCAGATGTGGGGGAGTAACTTCTAAATCACACGAGGTCCCCAGATAATACTTATTCCGTGCGAATAGGGCTTTAGTTGTTGTTGTTGTTTTTGTTTTACAGTGGGTCATTATATAGCATATCTTTGTCAGTGCGTTTTGTGTTGTTAGGAATTTTCGCACTAACTCAAAACGTGCGTACACCACCTCCTGAGCTGGCGTAGGATTTGAGCGTGCCGTACGCCAAGGTCCATATTGATAAATCTCAAAGTCACCGTGGTTTTGGGTGTACGCCAGGTGTACGCTGGAAATTTGGTGTACGCACTTTTGATAAATGAGGGCCACTGTGCGGTCCGATTGTCGAGCGTGACTTGTCTGCTCACACTGTACGAGTGAAATATGTGACGATAGACCATGGTGTAGGCTATTATAGAGAGATAGCCTATCAAATGCATCAGCTATTGATATCAAGAGGATTTAGCATTTATAATTTATGTATAAAAATTATTTATTAGGGTAGGCCTTCTTTTATTATTAAATTAATATTACATTTAATTTGCCCCCGCAATCATTTCATAACGCATCAATGCATAACTGACACGCTGCATAATAAAAGAATAGATCGATTAGCTTACTCCTCATTATTTAAAAAAAACAGTTACCCCAATTAAACAAGGAATTATAGGCCTATAATTAAAATATTATCAGTCTATAACATGTCAGAACACTGCAATAATATCAGTCTCAATGAAAAGTAAAAGCAGCTTTATTTCAAAAACAACTTAACACGAAATGGGCCTAAACTTATCTTAATTTTTTTTTTTCAAAATATGGGCCACAAGATAAATATTAATAATATAAATTAAGACAGTTATAGGCTACGTTATCAGCATATGTTAAAGTAGATCTCTCATTGTCTCTGTGAGTATATGCGCCGAAAGCTTGTCAGATTTTACTTTCATTATTGGAATTGCATATATAGGGTATTTACGTGTATATTAGTGCTAATTTATAATCTTATTCATGTACATTTTTAGGTACTATTTCTTTAAAAATGTTGTACTGTAGATTGTAAAAGACTTGAGAGTGGTGCTGTGTTCTTTTGTGTGTTGAAGCTGCCGTGACAATGTCATTTCCTGTAAAGGATCAATAAAGTATCAACAACAACAACAACAATATCCACTGACTTGTCTTCATGATTTAAAACGGGGGGAAAAAATCTAAAGCCTATAGCGACGTGACATTTTGTGTCAAATGATGGACAATGGATCACATTTCCCGTGATAATAAAATTAAGTAAATATTAAATAATAGTAAATAAATAAATAAATTGTGAAGGTAAAACAAGTAGCCTAAATTAATGATCAAGTAGCTAAATGAATAAAAGAGGCACTGGATAGGCTACACGGTGGTTTAAAAGACTTAGATTATCCATTTTACAACACGAACTGGAGGCGCAACCGTTTGATTAATTGCTTCTATTTGATAACTGCCTACAGAACTTAAAGATCTCCCTCTTTTAGTTTTCTTTCTTGCTGCATTAAAGATGAAATGGTTCAACTTCTGCTTTCGAGCAGGTGCAGTGATGAGAAATAGGGAAATCAGTTCATAGCTCTGCTTCAGCTGTGCGATAACCTCACGAGGGGCGATCAGAATTACTGACATGCCAGAAATTCATCCGATTGCTGATCGGGAGAGGTTTGTTGCCTCTCGTTTCTCTCTGTACACTGCAAGAACACCTCATGACAAACGACGTGTTATGGAAAGGAGGATGAAGAAACCAGGGAGGATGCAGTTCACGGTCTTTAATGGAACAAAAGGAAAAAGTCCTCAAATAGCAAAAACTGAACAAAACGTCAGGCAAACAGAGCCAAAACAGAGACTGCCCCAAGGCTGAAACAACTCAGGATCCCACGAGGACAGAGGGATGATTCCTTGTAAGAAGACCACGGGGGAAACAGCCAGACGCCGAACAGGTACTCTGCACACAGTCACAATATGAGCACAAACACTGGACAGGACATGACAAGATCGGGTGAACAAACCAACGTCTCTCATTTGTAGAAACAATAATCCGACAACTACACCAAGACAGAGAGGGACTAAAGAAGCTGAGACAATCAAGACAAAAAGAGATAACAGGTGAGGAAATCGATCGGGAAGGGGAAACAGCTGTGAGAGATAATGAGTAGGGATGAGCGTGATGAGTGAGTGCGTGCGTGAATGACCACAAGAGGGAGACAGAGAAAGAAAAGCCCAGGATCATAACAGTACCCCTCTCTCAACGAGCGCCACCTGGCGCTCCTAGGGGCACCTGCCGAGACCGGAGGAAATCAGAGATGAGGGAAGGATCCAGGACGTCCCGGGAGGGAACCCAGCTTCTCTCCTCTGGACCGTATCCCTCCCAGTCAACCAGATACTGATGACCGCGTCCCCGACGGCGCATGTCCAGAATACGGCGAACCCTAAAAACGGGGATATCCTTAACCATACTAGGACCCTGAACAGGGCGGGAGGGCGAATGGCAGGCTTAACGCAAGAGACGTGAAACACAGGATGAATCCGACGTAATCTAGGCGGGAGGTGAAGTTTAACAACGACAGGATTAATCACCTTAGAAATGCGAAAAGGTCCGATAAAACGGGGCGACAACTTGCGTGAATCGGACTGGAGAGGTAAATTAGTAGTGGATAACCACACTCTCTGACCGCAAACGTAGCGAGGGCTTTTAATCCTGCGTCTATTAGCGGCAATGGTCATGCGCTTTCTAGCTCGACAGAGGGCGGACCGCACTCTTCTCCAGGTACGCTTACAACGACTAATAAAGGCCTGTACGGAAGGAACGTTCGACTCAGAGTCCTGGGAAGCAAACAGCGGCAGCTGGTAACCGAGGCAACAATGGAAGGGGACAGTCCGGTGACGGAGGATGGAAGCGAATTATGGGCGTACTCGGCCCAGGAAAGATGCTGGGACCAGGACGCGGGACTCTGGTGAGAGAAACTGCGCAGAATGCGGGCGATGATCTGATTGGTTCGTTCAGCTTGACCGTTAGTCTGGGGATGATAATCGGACGAGAGACTAACGGATGCCCCAATCAGACGACAAAACTCTTTCCAAAACTGAGACGAAAATTGAGGCCCCCTATCCGACACTATGTCAGAGGGAAGACCATGTAGCCTGAAAACCTGATCAACCAAGATCTGGGCGGTCTCCTTGGCAGAAGGAAGCTTAGCGAGTGGAATAAAATGGGCTGATTTCGAGAAGCGGTCTACCACCGTGAGAATAACGGTATTACCTGCCGACGGGGGAAGCCCGTTGATAAAGTCAAGGGCCAAGTGAGACCAAGGACGTGAAGGCACCGGTAGCGGCCGAAGCAGACCGGTTGGAGGAGAATTACCAGCCTTAGTCTGCGCGCACGTAACGCACGAGGACACAAAACTACGTACATCACGCGCCAATGAGGACCACCAGAAGCACTGGCGGATAAACGAGAGGGTGCCCCGAACGCCTGGATGGGCAGTCAATCTAGATGTGTGTCCCCATTGAAGAACAGCACGTCGCGTAGCTACGGGGACAAAAAGAAGTCCCCTAGGAACATTACGCGGAACCGTGACACGAGCGAGGGAGCGCTTAACCAGCCTCTCTATTCCCCAAATGGATGTACCAACTACCCGACCCGAAGGGATAATCTTCTCTGGTTCAGAGGAAGAGGACAAATCAAAGAGACGAGATAACGCATCCGGCTTGACATTCTTGGTACCCGGGCGAAACGAGATGGTAAAATCGAAACGGGTAAAGAACAGAGCCCAACGGGCTTGACGGGCGCTGAGTCTCTTAGCCTTACGGATGTATTCAAGGTTACGTGATCGGTCCAGACCAGAAACGGAACGGGAGATCCCTCCAACCACTGTCGCCACTCGCCTAGCGCTAGACGAATGGCGAGCAGCTCCCGGTTACCTACGTCATAATTACGCTCAGCGGGAGAGAGCCGATGAGAAAAGAAAGCGCAGGGATGTATTTTTCCGTCAGCGGCGGAACGCTGGGACAGAACAGCCCCGACCCCCACCTCGGAAGCGTCGACCTCGACGATAAACTGTTTAGAGAAGTCGGGGGTCAAAAGGATCGGCGCGGTGGTGAATCGGGACTTTAGAACGTCAAACGCAGCCTGTGCCGACTCTGACCACCTAAATTGTGACTTGGTAGAGGTAAGAGCGGTAAGAGGAGCGGCCACCTGACTAAACCCAGAAATAAAACGACGGTAAAAATTAGCAAAACCAAGAAAACGCTGTAGCGCTAGGCGAGACTCGGGTACGGGCCAGTCAGTGACTGCCTGAACCTTAGCCGGGTCCATACTAATTCCTTCTGCCGAGATGACCGAACCCAGAAACGTAACAGAGGGGGCGTGGAAAGAACACTTCTCAGCCTTAACGTAAAGACGATTCTCCAATAACCGCTGAAGGACACGACGAACATGTTGGATGTGTACCTGGAGTGACGGTGAAAAAATTAAAATGTCGTCCAAGTAGACAAAAACGAATACGTTAGGCATGTCCCGTAGGACGTCATTGACTAAGGCTTGAAAGACAGCGGGAGCGTTAACTAACCCGAACGGAAGGACTCGATATTCAAAGTGCCCGAGGGGCGTGTTAAACGCGGTCTTCCATTCGTCCCCCTCTCTGATACGCACCAAGTGATAGGCGTTACGTAAATCGAGCTTAGTAAAAACCTTAGCTCCCTGCAAGAGTTCGAAGGCCGATGACATCAGTGGCAATGGGTAACGGTTCTTGACAGTGATGTCATTCAGACCTCGGTAGTCTATACAGGAACGCAGAGAGCCGTCTTTCTTCTTCACGAAGAAGAAACCAGCTCCCGCAGGAGAAGAGGAGGGAACGATGGTACCGGCGTTAAGCGAATCGGACAGGTAACTTTCAAGAGCCTTACGTTCGGGAGAAGACAACGAATATAGTCTTCCCCGAGGAGGCGTGGTCCCCGGGAGAAGATCTATACCGCAATCATACGGGCGATGAGGGGGAAGAGAAGTGGCCCGAGAACGACTGAATACCTCCCGCAAATCGTGATACTCCTCCGGGACTCCAGACAGATCTCCTGGCTCCTCCTGAAAAACAGTTATAGACGAGACAGGAGGAACAGCAGAAGACAAACAATCAACATGACATGACAATTTCCAAGACAAAATAGATCCCTCCGCCCAGTTAAACTGGGGATTGTGGAGTACTAGCCAAGGATGGCCTAAAACAACTGGGGAATAGGGAGAACTAAAAACAAAAAAAGAAATAGTCTCTCTATGATTACCGGAAACAGTAAGCGTCAATGGAACAGTTCTCCTCTGTACCCTAGGAAGGGCGCTACCGTCAAGAGCGTACAGGGGGGTGGAGTCTTGTAAGTCAGAAAGGGGAATACCTTGCTCTAGAGCCCATGACTCATCAACGAAGTTCCCCTCCGCTCCAGAGTCAATCAACGCTGAACATGAAACTGACGACCCCGGCCAGCGAAGATGAATGGGAAGAGAAGTGCAGGACTTAGAAGGAGAGACCCATGAAGTGGCGCTCGTCAGTAACCCTCCGCCTAATGACGAGCGTTGGCTTTTACCGGACACCTGGAGACAAAGTGATCAGCGGCAGCACAGTACATGCACAGGCGATTCATTATCCTGCGCTGACGTTCCCTTATGGAAATACGAAGACCCCCAAGCTGCATCGGCTCGGGATCAGCGGGCGAAGGATGTAACGACTCTCTCGGTGTGGAAGAGGAGAACAAAGAAGACTCCAATCTGCGGGCCCTTCGTCGCACCTCGAACCGTCTCTCCACTCGCAGAGCCAGCTCGATCAGAGAATCAAGGTTCTTCGGGACCTCCCGGGCAAGGACCTTGTCCTTGACCTCTGAACACAGACCCTCGAGAAAGTGGGCTTGCAGGGCAGGACCGTTCCATCCGCTGGTGGTAGCCAGAGTACGAAACTCAATCGAGTAATCAGTGACTGACCTCTTCCCCTGGCGCAGAGTGGACAGGAGGCGAGATGCCTCATCCCCGTGAGCAGAGCGATCAAAAACTCGGATCATCTCCTCCTTGAAAAGAGAAAACCTCTGGATGCAGTCTGCTTCAGCAGCCCAGTTAGCCGCAGCCCACTCTCAAGCCCGTCCGTCAAGGAGAGAGATCACGTAAGCCACTCTAGACCGTTCCTTGGCATAAGTCAAGGGCTGGAGAGAGAACACAACCTCGCATTGTGTGAGGAAAGATCGGCATTGTGTTGGCTCACCCAAATAGCACGGCGGGTTGTTGATGCGCGGCTCAGGCGGATCGCGCCCTCCAGCGGAACCCGTGGCCTCCTGGCGATAATAGTGGAGCTGCTGGGTCAGATCAGAAAGCTGGGCGGTCAGAGAGTCCACAACACGTTTCGTGGCGGCTAGGTCCTCCTCGTGCTTGCCCAGCAGAGCACCCTGGAACTCGACGGCCGTGTGAAAGGGACTGCTACTCGTCTGGTCCATCCTTTTGGTCAGATTATTCTGTTATGGAAAGGAGGATGAAGAAACCAGGGAGGATGCAGTTCACGGTCTTTAATGGAACAAAAGGAAAAAGTCCTCAAATAGCAAAAACTGAACAAAACGTCAGGCAAACAGAACCAAAACAGAGACTGCCCCAAGGCTGAAACAACTCAGGATCCCACAAGGACAGAGGGATGATTCCTTGTAAGAAGACCACGGGGGAAACAGCCAGGTGCCGAACAGGTACTCTGCACACAGTCACAATATGAGCACAAACACTGGACAGGACATGACAAGATCGGGTGAACAAACCAACGTCTCTCATTTGTAGAAACAATAATCCGACAACTAGACCAAGACGGAGAGGGACTAAAGAAGCTGAGACAATCAAGACAAAAAGAGATAACAGGTGAGGAAATCGATCGGGAAGGGGAAACAGCTGTGAGAGATAATGAGTAGGGATGAGCGTGATGAGTGAGTGCGTGCGTGAATGACCACAAGAGGGAGACAGAGAAAGAAAAGCCCAGGATCATAACACGACGCACGATAAAGCTGAAAATCGGCCCGACCCAAAAAAGAGTCGCACGAGTCAGAAGTCGGCTCGGCTCGCCCAGTTTAAGACAGAAAATGAAACAATAACTGTATAATTATAATCTGCTAAACCTGAAATGGCTCAGTGATTTACTGTAGAGTAAGTATTGAACACAATCAAATATTAGTGTCAGTTACTTGATGATGGATCTGGTGAAGAAGCTGTTAGCGATCAAAAAATGTGATTTTGAAGACGTTGAAAATAATATTTTTGAGAATATGTTTGAGATGGTGAATACGAGGCAGATGAGCAGAAACAGTCATGCATTTAAGGGTTAACGCAGTCGATATAGTATAAGTAACTAGTAGCATAGACGAAACCAAAATTTTCTTTTAGCCAAACCCATTTCAAACAATAGGCTATCGTTACCTTATAGACTCAAGAATACATCCATTCCAAACACAGAAGACACTCTGATTTGAATTTACAACATATTTATTTTATGAACTAAACACATCTGTATGTCTCTTAAGGTTTGTGGTGTTTTTTTCCTGTGATTTTGTGGCCGCATTTCTCCACATCTTTTTCCGCAACACATTCCGCTTTCTTTTCCACTTCCATGTAATGAAAGCTATTCCAAATGTCATTTCTTTTTTCTTTTTTTCCCAAAGATGAACCCCGGCTGGCCGGCCATCGGTCCCTTTCTCTGTGTCAGACTTAACTTTGTTTGTTGTTGTTTACTTTAACTCACCGCAGCTGCATCTTCTAAAGTTATAACATTTTGTCTCGGTAAACGAAAATGAAGAGACATTTTAGCATAGTTTTTATTTTATAAACCACATTTAGTCTAATTTTTATTCGCCAACAATATTGCATTATACATTTAAGTATAGTTATCGTCACATGACCAGCCTTTACGTTGGGTCTCGTTTTCGTCACGTGATAAAGGTTCGTTGACGACGATATTTAGTCATAATTTTCTTGACAAATGCAACACTACCTCTGAGCAGTATTGATTTAACACTGAGGATTTTGCTGTGTATCAAAAGGTATGCATAAAACAGTATACAATACAAAAGACAATATACAAAACAGAATACACAAAATGTCCTAGGGATACGCATGTTTGCATGGGATACGCATGTTCATTCATAGATAGGTAAATGAGTGAGAGGTAACTTCTTTTTTTGGTCATAAATATTTTATCTTTGCTCTGTGAACAGTGACAATATATTTTTATTTTGTTACTGTACTAATCTTATTGTTACTTATTATTTTGAACTGAAAAAATCGTCACATTGCCCCCAAAGAAATAGTAGTGTCCGATTCGTGAACAAACTGATTGTTTTTAATAAACTGGTTAGCAAATTGCACTGAACGATTCACACTGAACGAGTCGCACTGAACAAGATGAATGATGACATTATTTTCCTTTTAGAGCTGCTTTATGGCAAAATGAAGCTGTTTCATTATTTTCTTTCCCTGTTTATCAGTGTAAAGCTGCTTTGAAACAATCTGTATTGTATAAAGTGCTACAGAAATAAAGGTGACTTGACTTGAATATGTTCACCAGTAATGTTTTTTGGGTTTTTTTTGTCCTGTAAGGCACGTTTATAAAAGCTACTTATATGTCAAGAAAAATGTTGAACAAACAATAGTCCTGGCTTAATGTAAGAGCTTTTTGTGAAACCAGGAATTTTGTTTTGTTATCATCAGTTGATTTCATCTAAGGCTTTGGCCGGAAGTCAGTTGTTATCCTTGTTAACAGCAAATGTTCATCACTAATGGTCAATCAACATTCTGTTAAGCACTGACTTATCTAATGAACTCAAACACTGTTAAATGTGGACAATTAGGTTTTAACAAGTAGACTTTAATTAATGTTAATTAGGCCTGCCTTAATCTCACACCTAATGTTTTTTTATGGGTATTTCTAGTCATAGAACATTTAGAAACATTTACCTCCTTATTTTACAGAAAGCCAAGTCTTCCACCACGCAGACCTACTCTTATTCATGAAGGTCCTCCAAAACGATTCAGGCTACATACAGAGCGAAAAGTGCTTGATGATAATGGGAAAGTCAGAAAATGGACTTATGGGTTAAAAGACATCAGCAAACAAAACAAAATTGTTCTGCTAGTAGGAGAAACCGGTGCTGGCAAGACGACTCTCATTAACAACATGGTCAACTACTTACTAGGAGTGAAGTTTGAGGAAAAAGAGTGGAATGAAATCACAGAAGAAGCAGCCAGAGACCAATCAGAGTCACAAACCTCTGAAATCACCATGTATGAGGTCTGTCCTTTAAAGAGTGCCATGTCTCTCACCATCATTGATACTCCAGGTTACGGAGACACTAGAGGACTGGAAAAAGATCTGGAAGTTGCTGAGAATTTATCTATGTTGTTTCAGAGCAATGATGGAGTTCGTGAGATTGACGCTGTGTGTTTTGTGATTCAAGCATCTAAGAATCGTCTCTCAGACAGACAGCATTACATTATCAGTTCAGTTCTGTCTTTGTTTGGAAAAGACATTGTAAACAACATTGTGTTTTTAATTACACACTCTGATGGTCTGCCACCCAAAAACGTCCTCGGTGCCATTAATAAAGCTAAAATCCCTTGCAGACGAGACCGCAATGACCAACCTGTTTATTTCTTATTCAACAACCGGCAGGCCGACGGCCGTCACACTGGAGAACGCCATGTTCGTGCACAAAGAGATGCCTGGGAAGACAGCATGGAAGAGACAAAGCAATTCCTACAGTCTCTGGATAAAATGAACAGAAGAAGTTTAGAGTTGACTTCAGATGTCCTGAGAGAGCGCATTCAGTTCGAAGCATCCATTTGCAACTTACAGCTGCGAATTCAGGAGATGGAACTGAAAAAGGCTGAAAAACTTCAGATTCAGGAGACAATAAGACAAAACCAGAAAAAGATTGAAGAGTGTGAAAATTTTACAATTAAAATCAAACAAACTGTCAAAGAGAAGGTTCCTATTGAAAGCAAATCATGGAAGAGCAGGAAGGCGACGACCTGCACCGTCTGTGAGGAAAACTGCCACGAGTTTGACTGCTGGTGGGTTTCTAATCCCAGCAAATGTGAAGTCATGAAAAATGGATACTGCACCGTGTGCACAGGGAAGTGCCATCACAGCAAACACGTCAAAGAAAACAAGAAATATGTCATCAACTCCTCAAGCTTAATTATGGAATTCAATGATTTTAAAAATGAATATAAAAAAGTTCAATGGCAAACTAAGAGGATTTCAGCTGTAATGGATTATCTTGACCAAGATCTGAAGGAAATTGAAACCAAAAAGGATATTCTTCTGTTCAATGCTTTCAAGACCATCAAGTATCTGTCTCAGATCGCATTAAAGCCAGACTCAGCCTTCACTCTTCAGCATCTGGACTTCTTCATCCCCAGAGTGAGGGAGGCTGGGAAAAAAGACTGGGTCCAAGAGCTGGAGGAAATGAGGAGAACCGCTGAAGCAGTAGAAGCAAATAAAGATGCTCTCAGTTACCTGAAAGCTGGTATGGCAAAACTGGAACTTTTCTTTGGTGGGCAATGAGCAAAGATGAGTAAAGATGAATCAATGAAAATAAAGAAATTCACTTACAATCAATGAAATCAATGCAGGTGACTTTATGTAGATCTGAGAAAAAAAAGAAAAGAAATGTAATCATAGTATCGAGCTGTTTTGGTGTTTATTTAAAAGGTGATCCAATCTGTTAGTTCATGAACTGTAATAATAAATTAATTTGTGTTGTTATTTTGGGGGTATTGGGTCATAGTTTTACCAGAAAATGCTGCATCCATGAACACGGATGCGATGACCAGCAGATTTCGACAGAGAGGTTATGATTCGAAGATAAAGTTAAAGGAGATAAAGTTAAAGGAGAGATCAGACAAAAATTTAAATTAGCCCATGATTTACTCATCCTCAAGCCATCCTAGGTGTATATGACATTCTTCTTTCAGACGAACACAATCTGAGTTATATTTAAAAAGTCCTGACTAATCCAAGCTTTATAATGGCAGTGATTTTAGCTCTGTTTTTGAAGTCCATAAAAACTGCATCTGTCCATCAAATAACGTGCTCCACACGGCTCTGGGGTGTTAATAAAGGCCTTCTGAAGCGAATCGATGCGTTTGAGTAAGAAAAATATCCATATTTAAAACTTTGTAAAGTAAAGTTCCAGCTGATCGTCTTCCGTGGAAAAGTGTTGAAAGTACCTTCAAGATGCGTAAGCAACGTCTGACGAGTGTACTTTGTAATGGAAGCCTTTTGAACAGCAGAGGCACTTTCAACACTTTTTCCATACATTGAATATGGAAGGCGGTCGGCCGAAACTTTACTTTATAAAGTTTTAAATATGGTTATTTTTCTCACACTAACGCATCGATTCGCTTCAGAAGGCCTTTATTAACACCCCAGAGCCGTGTGGAGCATTTTTGGGTGAACTATTCCTTTAAATCTATGGATAGGAAACAACTATTGATTAAGAAGAAGAGTGCAACAATGTTCTAAAACTTCTAATCCGGTTTTCTTTTCAATAACTTCCAGCCGTGAGGCAACACAAATTAAACGTATTATAAATTCTAATTGGAACTTCACTGAAAGTGATAGCACTCTAAGGGATGTTTTGCTAGAAAAACCAATGGTTAGTTACTGTACACACAGTACTGATGTGTCTTCTGGGAAAGTGCATCCAGTTAAGTTTTTTATTAACTGCAATTCCTCATATATTTTTATATAAGTCAAATTAACAGGAAATTGCATTTAGAATTTCTGAACACAAATATTCTATTTGTGTGTACCCATGTGGTAACACTTTACTTGAAGGGGTGTGCATAAGACTGACATGACACCTTCATAATCATGACATGACACATCATGAATATGTAGGAGCTTTTATGCATGTTCATGACAACTGTCATTAAGTGTCATTCACTCAATTATGTCATTTTTAATGCAAAGAGGACATTATTTGAGATGTCTTAGTTATGACAACTTGACATAAACCAATACATCATAACCTGTCATAAACATGACATAGCAGATTAATTATCATACTTAAGAAATTACTTAGCTTTATGGGTTAACCTTACATTAAACTTTCATGTGGTTGGTTTTGACGTTGGGTGTCATGAGGCCATTATAATGTCATGAATTTTTTTATGACCACTTTTTTTTAGTGGTTCAAATTGTATTTGCCATAAAAATATCATTAAGTGTCAATACTCTGTCAAATTATTTTATAACAGTGTCATAAATATTTTTCTTGACCTAAACTATGGCGTCATAGAGGAAATCGAGTCATTGAAAACTCACCTCAAAATGATAGAGTGGCACCACTGGTTAGGTGTATGCCTAGATTTATCCATGATGTAAAAAAAGCATTTCAAGAAATGGGATGCTGTAATTAACTGTTTTTGCAGTGATATGGACCAAACGCTGTATGGCTTAACCCACCATTGTACTGTTTTCATTTAATTTTGGGTGAATCAGTCTCCAAATGCAATCAAATATAATTTTATCCATTTTAATTATTATTATTATTATTATTGGATGATTGATTTTATTTCTCGAACACCTATTCATATTTTTAAGACATTTGAAATTGTCTATTATCTGACCTTCTGTTGGAGCTGGTGGAGGAAACTTTTTTGAAAAAAAAAAAAAACATGTACTGAAAAATATTCATGACGCTGTTATAAAATAATTTGACAGAGTATTAACATTTAATGACATTTTGATGACAAATTCAACTTGTACCACTGAAAATAATTCATGACATTATAATGGCCTCAGTAAACATCAAAACCAACCACATGACAGTTTAAAGGGTTAGTTCACCCAAAAATGAAAATTCTGTCATTAATTCCTCACCCTCATGTCGTTGGACACCCGTCAGACCTCCGTTCATATTCGGAACACAAATGAAGATATTTTAGTTGAAATCTGATGGCTGAGAAAGGCTTCAGATAGGCCTCCATTGGCATTCAGTACATTTACACTCACAAGTCCCATAAAAGGCACTTAAAACGTCGTTACAAAGTCCATCTCACCACAGTGACTCTACAATAATTGTACGATGCGACGACAATAGTTTTTGTGCGCAAAAAAAATCTATATAACACCTTTATCCAACTTGTTCTCCTCTTCCGTGTGTGCCTCCACGACGCATGCGCGAGAATATGACGCAGATCCGGCGTTCGGACATTTGACCCAGAAGCGATTTGTTTAGAAGCAGAGGAAGACGCGCGTGTCTAAGCTGTTGAATTCTACATTGATCGTGCTTTATAGGTCTCGGCGTAGTGCTCAAAATGGGGCTTAAGTGTGCATTTCATGGATTCCCGAACGCCGGCGCTACGTCATATTCTCGTGCATGCGTCGTGGAGGCACACACGGAAGAGGAGAACAAGTTGGATAAAGGTGTTATTTTGATTTTTTTTGCGCACAAAAACTATTGTCGTCGCATCGTACAATTATTGTAGAGTCACTGTGGTGAGATGGACTTTGTAACGACGTTTTAAGTGCCTTTCATGGATCTTGGAAGTGTGAATGTACTGAATGCCAATGGAGGCCTATCTGAAGCCTTTCTCAGCATCAGCTTTCAACAAAAATATCTTCATTTGTGTTCCGAAGATGAACGGAAGTCTTACGGGTGTCGAACGACATGAGGGTGAGTAATTAATGACAGAATTTTCATTTTTGGGTGAACTAACCCTTTAACGTATTGTTAACCCTATAAAGCTAAGTAGTTTCTTAAGTTTGATAATTAATCTGCTATGTCATGTTTATGACAGATTTATGACAGGTTATGTTATTTTGGTAATGTCAAGTTGTCACGACAAAGACACTGACAGATTATGATGTATTGGTTAGTCATAACAAAGACATCTCAAATAATGTAATCTTTGCATTAAAAATGACATAATTGAGCGAATGACGCTTAAAGGGGCTATATGCAACTTTTTCCCCAAAATAAACGTAACAATAGCCTTTTTATTTTACCATTTATGACTCAAACATCTCCTGATGAGCATACTGACACCTTGTCCGCTCACAGTGGGTGCACCTATAAGCCTGTATCCTATTTTTCCTATTTTCTGGCGGGTCGTTTTTTCCCGCGCTGTCTGCGGATGTGACGTCACCACCGCTGCGAGAGCGAGCAGAAAATAAGAGCAGTTCTGTTTTTTGGCCACAGGTGTCAGTCGCGAGTTTAAATTTCAGAAAAACGCATATAGCCCCTTTAATGACAGTTGTTATAAACATGCATAAAAACTCAAACTTCATATTCATGATATGTGTCATCTCATGATTATGAAGGTGTCATGTCAGTCTTATGCACACCCCTTCAAGTAAAGTGTTACCAAACATGTTCTATCCTATGGCAAGACATTATAATGAGGTGTGTCATGTTAAGGAGAGTTCCCTTAAAGCAGGGATGGGCAAACTCAGTCCTGGAGGGCCACTGTCCTGCAGAGTTTAGCTCCAATCCTGATAAAATTCAGTCTGTAGCCATCTAGTAATCCTGAAGACATTGGCTGAATCCAAAATCGCCCCCTATACCCTTAAATAGGGCATTATTTGAGGTGACAGCCATTTGTAGTGGTGTCTGAAACCATAGTGGACGTTATTGAGTACACTCATTCAATCCCACATTGCACCGCAATAACGAGCATGTTCAGCCGACATACACACAACGGCTGTCCGACTTCACGCACTCGTTTTCATTCACTCCTTCAAGTGAACTATATTAGTGGACCAACGTAGGGAATAGTGAATGAGGGTTTAGGGGGCAATTTCAGATTCAGCCATTGATTACCTGGATCAGGTATGTTTGATTAAGGTTGGAACTAAACTCTGCAGGACAGTGGCCCTCCAGGACCGAGTTTGCCTATCCCTGCCATAAAGTTATTTGAATGTAATCCATCCCATGTTCGATAAGAGGTGGAAATAGACAGCAACGGCTTCTGCAACAAGAGACTTTTTGGATTCATATTTACATTTACATTTAGTCATTTAGCAGACGCTTTTATCCAAAGCGACTTACAAATGACTGCAATAGAAGCAACTAGGACAGTCAAGGGCAACAATATGCAAGTGCTGTAACTAGTCTCAATTAATCTAGAACAGAACACACAGGACTTTTTTTTCATTTTTATTTGTTATTATATATTATTAAATAGACAAACAGAAAATGAATAGAATGATAAGTGCTATTCTTGATTTGTCAGGTGCAGTTGTAAAAGATGTCTTTATATGTTTTTTGAAAGTGGCTACAGACTCAGCTGCTCGAATTGAGATAGGCAGGTCATTTCACCAGGTGGGAACGGTCCAGGAAAAGGTCTGTGAGTTTTCCGTGATTTCATGCCTCTTTGGGATGGCACTACGAGGCGTTGTTCATTTACAGAACGCAAGCTTCTGGAGGGAGCGTAAGTGTGAACAAGCCAGTTTAGGTATACTGGTGCAGAGCCAGTGGTTGCTTTGTAGGGTTGCTTTGTAGGCGAGCACCAGTGCCTTGAATTTAATGCGAGCGGCTATTGGTAGCCAGTGCAGACCGATGAAGAGAGGCGTGATGTGCACTCTCTTCGGCTCGTTAAAGACGATCAGTTGCAAGGGTTTGATACTGCATGCCGGAAGGCCCGCTAAAAGATCATTACAGTAGTCCAGTCTGAAGAGAACAAGAGCTTGTACCAGTAGTTGTGTGGCCTGCTCTGATAGGAAGGGTCTAATCTTCCTAATGTTGTATAACGCAAATCTGCAGGACCGGGTTGTTGCAGTAATGTGGTCAGGGAATTTTAGATGATCATCAATCACAACTCCAAGGTTCCTGGCTGTCCTGGATGGAGTTATGGTTGATGAACCGAGCTGAATGGAGAGATTGTGGTGAAGTGCTGGGTTGGCTGAGATCACAAGCAGTTCTGTCTTTGCAGCGAAATGACCAGGCAGTGATACGAACACCATCACCATCCCACCGTAGGATCATCTGGTTGAAATGAGAAGTAGAGTTGAGTGTCGTCGGCATAGCAGTGATCGGAGAAGCCATGTTTCTGAATGACAGATCCTAGTGATGACATGTAGATGGAGAAGAGGAGTGGTCCAAGCACTGAGCCCTGGGGTACTCCAGTGGCTAGATGATGTGACTTAGACACTTCACCTCTCCATGACACCCTGAAGGACCTACCTGAGAGGTAAGACTTGAACCACTGGAGAGCAGTTCCTGAGATGCCCATCTTCATGAGAGTTGACATGATGATCTGGTGGTTAACTGTGTCAAAAGCAGCAGACAAATCCAGTAAGATAAGTACTGTGGACTTGGAAGCTGCTCTAGCCTGTCTCAGTGCCTCCGTAACCGAGAGCAGGGCAGTCTCAGTTGAGTGGCCGCTTTTGAAGCCGGATTGGTTGTTGTCCAGGAGGTTGTTCTGTTCAAGAAACATAGAGAGTTTGTTGAACACAACTTGCTCACGTGTCTTTGCAATGAAAGGCAGAAGGGATACCGGTCTGTAGTTTTCTAAAAGTGCTGGGTTCAGAGAGGGTTTCTTAAGCAGTGGGGTTACCCGAGCCTGCTTAAATGCTGTGGGGAAGGTCCCGGTGTGAAGAGAGGTGTTGACAATGTGAGTGAGTGCAGGAGTAACTGAAGAAGAAATGGCATGGAGGAGGTGAGAGGGGATAGGATCAAGCGGACAGGTAGTGGGATGATTGGAAAGGATGAGTTTGGAGACTTCAGCTTCAGAGAGCAGAGAGAAGGAGGGTAGCGTGTGTGTGGTGGTTGTTGAGATGTGCGTGTCGGTTTGTGGTGTGGAGAGCTGTAAGAGCTGATGAAGGAGGAGGAGGAGGACAAAGGAGCAAAGAGAAAGTTTTGAAAAGTGCACGAGAGTCAGCGGAATTGTTGATTTTGTTGTGATAGTATGTAGTCTTAGCAGTGCTCAATGCGACTCCTGGAGTTAATGAAGAAATTGATTTCTTACCATTTTTATTATAATTTATATTGTTGATGTATATGTTTATATTCATATTGTGATGGGTATGCAAAAAGGTTCTTTGTTTCATTATAAATAATTTTCCCCATTATTTTTAATTATTTTCTTTTATTTATTAATAATATAATATTTCTAAATAAATAATCTTTTCCATCATTAATATTTATTTTTATTTATTTTTTTTTTTTGTGATTTCACTTAAATTTATACTATGCTTTGTACCAAGAGGCTAGTCTAATAAGTTTACCAAATAAGCCAGGCTTATTTAAGTTAGTCTGACTCATTGTCAAATGATTTGGTTTCATAAAGCTAATTTAACATAGCTCAAACTCAGTCACTCTGGCAACTTATGCTGGGAAAATAACCTGGTTCGGGGCAGGCTAACTATCGGGATAAGCCTGAGTTGTTGCTTAACCAGAGTTCCTCTATCAAAGACCAACTGGGAATATGAAGGAATCACCATTACCATTAATAAATCATGTTTTTAAATGCATTGTTAATGTATTGGTTTAAAATAAACAAATAAATACATGTATATGTCTTTGGTGGGTGTGAGTGGTTTAATTAAAAGTCTATAAAAAAGGACCTCAACCCATGTGTCGTACTTTATGAATCATGGCGTGTCCTTTCATTGATGAGGTGGTGGATGAGGGAGTTCTCATAGTACATAGAGCATTCAGAAGGAAACATACTTTCAGGAACAGGTCAGACCCTTTGGCCTTTCCAGGCAACCACCTGTTTAAGCGGTACAGGTTCTCGAGGGAAGGGATTGTATATATCTGTACATTACTAGGGCCGTACATTGCACATAATGCACGGCACAATAAAGTGCTCTCTGTTCCACAGACTGTATGTATATCGTTTCGATTTTTTGCAAGTGGAACATTTCTATACACTGTTGGAGATGCAGAGAACATCAGTAATTAATCTGTTTGCCGCTCTATGTGAATGGTGTACCTGTCTTGAAAAAGACTGCTGAATGTGTTTATCAGCTTCCCTGGCCACAAAGCAATTTATACCATTATACAGGCCTTTTATGGAATCGCAGGTAAGTTTAAATACTAATTGTATAGGACTCTGTTAAGACCAGCTACACAAAAGAGGGATCAAACAACAATGTTTATTCAATGCAATTTTTTTTATTTAATTAAACAAAAACTACAACCAATGACAATAATAAACAGAAGTCTAAGAATAATAAAGGGAAAACAAAGAAAAAACCAACAACTATAACAAATTCTTGATGCTACATTTGTAAGAAAAACATAAGGAAGAGCAACTCCTGAGAAAACTCCCCCAGAGGGTGCCTGCTCCAAAATATTGAAAAAAAGGCACAGCACTCCTTTATACTCTATATACTCTAGTACTTTATACTAGCTAATTATCAATTAGTATGGGAGAACCAATCAGAACTACAAACAATTTTTTTTAAATTATCTGTTAACTGAAATTTCAGTTTTTTTCTGATGTTAAACTTAAGTTATATTGTATGAAAAGTTGTAAAAGTACTTTAAGTAATGTATAGAGCAATTTATTTTCATTTACACATTTTCATTTACATGACAAAATAAATGTATTGAAGAATTTGTTTAATGTACAAATTACAACTTGCATTACAAAAATAAAAAATTTACTATATATAAACTTTTATTCAGCATACACATTCCAAGTTACATAACGAAAATAAACAATGTACAGTGGAGCAATTACTTTGTTACATTTACAAATAACTTGCATTACAAAATGCAAATTTTGGAGGAGACTTTCGGTAATGGACCGCCGTCAGTGAGCGGCATTCATTCATTCATTCATATAAAAGACTTAATTTTGTAGTATAGCCAGTAAGCCAACAATTTTTGTTTATTTATTTTGGCTTATAGTTGTCGTATTTGATTGAGCCTATTTTTCTCTGACATTTTTATGGTGTTGACAGTATTGATGAAAATAATTTTTCAGTGTTGAAAATGATAGTATAGCCAACATTTTACATTTGTTATCCCTAGTCTCTCTCTTTCTATAGGGGACATTTAAATGAGTGATTCTGCAGACAAAAGTTCAAGTTCAAGCGCGGTTGTGCTGTGTCGGGAGCGGCCGGGCTATTGTCAGACCGCCCACTCCCGTCCAAAGTACACCAGAGTTACCAACCGCTACCGTCTTCCACAAATCTGATCGAGTGCCGCAGGAATGCAGACCAGTTTATACAAATCCTGTAGTCACCGGTGTGCTATGAATTCTGGGATAGGTAGGCTGCGGAGGGTCCATCTGCTATACCCTTCCTTTGCCTGAGAAACGGAGGGCACATTTTGAAGTCACTTTCGATTTAAAGACAGCCTTCGTCGTGCCGCTGTGATGCAATCGCACTTCAAATGTGGCCTTCAGAGGTGCAGTCTTCACATTGGGACAGCTTATGTGTGGGAAACACTGCAGTTCATGACACCTATAAAATGTCCATATTAGGGGTTATGTCTTCAGTAAACAAACAGTTTGGGATGTGTGTAGCCGCTGATGTCTGTCGTTAATGTTAATCAAACAACAACAGTAGCTAATGTGAGAATCATTGAGCCTATTCATTCACATAAAACAATACACTGATTTAAAATTTGTAAGACAGTTTTTCTTCACAAAGCCATTATGCGAGGAGGTGTGATAGCTAATGAATAATGATGGATATCACCTGAGAGGACAAAATAACATAATAGCCCGCATAATGACCTGCATAATGAATGAGCTTAATTCAGGTGTGTGACTGAGAGTAACAGAACAAAGGACATATATTATATATTGTACTTATCTATTAAATGCATCTTGATTTAAGAATGTTTCAATATTTAGACTAGAAACGAGACAAAAATGACTAAGAAGAGCATTTTTTTAAATACATTTTTTGTACTATTTTTTATGTACAACCCCAAATCAGAAAAAGTTGGGACAGTATGGAAAACGCAAAAAAACAAAAGTGATTTCTAAATGCATCCTTTCCTGTCATTCAGACCTGCAACACATTTCCAAAAAAGTTGGGACAGTAAAGCATTTACCACTTTGTAATGTTGCCATTCCTTTTCACAACACTTAAAAGACGTTTATGGACTGAAGACACCAAGTGATGAAGTGTTTCAGGTGTAATTTTGTCCCATTCTTCCTGCAAACAAGTCTTAAGGTGGGCAACAGTACAGGGTCTTCGTTGTCGCATTTTGCGCTTCAAAATGCGCCACACATTCTCTATTGGAGACAGGTCGGGACTGCAGGCAGGCCAGTCAAGTACCCGTACCCTCTTCCTCCGCAGCCAGGACTTTTTAATGTGTGCAGAATGTGGTTTTGCATTGTCTTGTTGAAATATGCTGATTCATCTGACCACAGTACACGTTTCCACTGTGTGATGGTCCATCCCAGATGCCTCCGAGCCCAGAGAAGTCGACGGCGCTTCTGGACACTGTTAACATAGGGCTTCCTTTTGGCACAGTACAGTTTTAACTGGCATTTGTGGATGTAACTACATATTGTGGTACTTAACAAAGGTTTGCCAAAGTAGTCCTGAGCCCATGTGGTGATATCGCTTATAGATGAATGACGATTCTTGATGCAGTGCCGCCTGAGGGATCGGAGATCACGGTTGTTCAGCTTAGGCTTGCGCCCTTGTCCTTTACGCACTGAAATTCCTCCAGATTCCTTGAATCTTTTAATTATGTTATGCACTGTTGAATGTGAAATATCCAAATCTCTTCCTATCTCTCTTTGAGGAACATTGTTTTTAAACATTTCAATAATTTTCTCACATATTTGTTGGCAAACTGGCGATCCTCAGCCCATCTTTGCTCCTAAAGGATTAGACCTTTCTTGGATGCTGCTTTTATCATAATTACAATAACCTGTTGACATCACCTGTTTCAAATCACATCATTATTTAACCATTTTACCTCATTACTAGCAACCCAGTCTCACGGCAGTTCGTGACATAGTCACGAAATTTAATCTATTGATTCGTGTTCATGGACACGAATTTCCCCATTTTTTCGTGTCACTCAGCACGACTTTCAATCTAATGTATTTCAATGGGACGTATTTTTCGTGCCTGTACCACGTTTTTCTTTCGAGAGCACAGTATTGTTTTTTTCTCAAATGTTATTCATTTTGCAAACTTTAAGAGCTACATTACTCAACATTTAATAAAGAGATTTTAATCCTCGTTTTTATTGCTTTATATTCGGTAGGCTATACTCAACATTAATCTATTTATTCGTGTCCAAGGGCACAGATATCCTTCTTCTTTTTTTCGTGTCACTCAGCACGACTTTCAATCTAATGTATTTCAAAGGGACGTATTTTCCGTGCCTGCACCACGTCTTTCTTTGCAACATGGTCTCACCCCTATTCGTCACTTGACAACGGAGAGGGTCGTCCGATAGATTTGAGTGCAAATCCCTCATCTTTGAATTTTGAACTTTGATTATTTTTCTAACACTAACTCTTTTTCCTCTCTTTTTTATTTAGTTTTATACATTAAAATTACATAATTACAGGACGGTATATTTTCTATATGCTTAAAACATTCATCATTAATTTAGGTGGGATATTTGATAATTTTCGATCACATTTCGATCAATAATTTCCCCCTCACGTCCATAAGCCGACGTTGAGGGTAGCTAGCTGAAACCCTTTTCTAATTCGGTAATATCACGATTTTTCCTCTCTTTTTAATATAATTTCGGAATACATTAAAACGACATAATTGCAGGACTGCATATTTGCTGTAGGCTTAAAACATGCCTTAATTTATTGTGGGATATTTTATAATTGTCGATGGTATTTCAATTTGCAATAGTGAGCCTACTTTGCTTTTTTTGCGCCAAAAAAAGAAAAGAAAAAAAGAATAGCCTACTTTTATATAACTTTCATCTCAATACTGATTATGAAGTTGTAATAAAATTAATTATATAGCCTACTGCAGAAATGTTTATATTACTTTATATGGACATATCCTTTGGCAAAGAGATGGATGCATTCTGGGAAGTGATATGTGTTTAAATGTAATGGCTACATACTCGTGTTTCCTTCACTTGGACATTTATGCTTGACCCTTTAAAATTTGAGCACAGATATAAAATATTAAGACTGTATTTTTTTAATTATGATTGATATTTGGCGCAATTTTGTGCAACACGTCACTGTGTGCGACCATTGCAGAAACCATTGCCCAGCGTGATTCCACCACGGTAAGTCGCTTACAACAGTCTAATAAGCAAGATGAATTCATAAGCATTATTTACACGTCCAAAAATTAATACAATTACGAGTTTATAAAAAAAACATGTTCTAGGCCTAGATATAGGTTCTAGATATATATGTAGGCCTATATATATATTAATAAAAATTTATGTAAAAAAATGTTACGTGACTTTTAACAGTAGCACAGGAAATAGGAAGAACGTGATCTGTATTTATTTATCCTAAGCATTATAAGAAAATGGGAATCACTCACTATTAGGGTTCACTTTTAAATCGGTATATAAACATAACACTACATAATTAACATTTTCTGTTGTTCTCCCTGCAGATCCTGTCAAACATATAACCTGTCGAACCTATCTGAACCTGCTTTTTAAAACCCAAAGCACTTTTAAGAGCCATCTCTTCATTATTTTCTATATCTTACATCCTCTCTGTTCTCACTATCTATATTTCTGTCCATCTCTTTAATCTTTACCTATCTCACGGTCTTTAGCTATTGCTCTTTCTTTCCTCCCTGTCTGTCTTTGTCTACTTGTCTGTCTTACCCATCTTTTGTCAGCCTGTCTGTTTGTATCTGACTGTGTCTGTCTGTATCTGACTGTTTGTCTGTATCTGACTGTCTGTCTGTATCTGACTGTTTGTCTGTATCTGACTGTCTGTCTGTATCTGACTGTCTGTCTGTATCAGACTGTCTGTCTGTATACGACTGTCTGTCTTTAATCTGACTGTCTGTCTGGTATCTGACT